>JAODTK010002371.1:0-19900 GCA_026419785.1 Sclerodactyla briareus | reverse complement strand
GTGGTGTGTTTGTGTGTGTGTGGGTGGGATAAAAAAACGGCTTTGCGGTGGTAAACACCATAACTCGACCCCATCCTGGACTGGATGGGGATTGAGTTCATACTCGTATGTGTTTTCCCCGATGATGCATTATCCTTTTGTTGGGGGGGCCGGATGTCAACCATCCTCTTAGTCACCAGAGGTCAATGTCCTGAAAAAAACCTTGTATAAGCACAGATGTCCAGAATGGTTGGTCTGACCAAGTTGAATTGGTGTGGGCAGCTTCCTTAGTGGAGCTAGGTCTAGTCGGGGTGATTTTTGTCAAAAAATGGAAAAATGTGTAAAAAAGCCCATATTTTGACCAATTTTGGCTTGTAAACATGATCACTCGACCCCACCCTGGAGGATGAAGCTCATACTTGGTATGTTGTTCCCCATGAGAGTACTGAACCTATTGTGTTTGGGGTGTCAGGTCATAGTCATCTACACTCTAGGTCGAAAGTCTGAAAACCTTGGAATTTATTGTGTAGCT
Source organism: Sclerodactyla briareus (assembly GCA_026419785.1). Taxonomy (NCBI): domain Eukaryota; kingdom Metazoa; phylum Echinodermata; class Holothuroidea; order Dendrochirotida; family Sclerodactylidae; genus Sclerodactyla; species Sclerodactyla briareus. The sequence goes on along the minus strand of JAODTK010002371.1, from coordinate 19,389 downwards.
TACTTATTAAGAGTATAGGAACCCAATTGGTTTGTTGGGAAAATGGGAAACTTGTGCCAAACGTTAATGTTGTCCCATATGAGCTGGTACAATCTCCCATTTGTCCTTGTGTCTGGCATAGTTGTCCGAAAGGAGTCAAGAATCAACTACCTTTTGGGCTTTCTTTTGTCAAATTATTCAACTGGTTTCGCATCGGGGCTGCTTGAAAGTCTAAAATATATGATGTCAACCTTACGTTTCTTTCACCTGCCTCATCATCTAGAAGGTATATCCATTCTATGGGATTTTTACCCAGTTTTCTGACGATTGTTCAATAGTCATTGGCCTATGCGGGCTCGGGGTTGCCAAAGCGTCGCCTGTTCCCTCAGATCAACTTCACTTACTTCAATAGTTTGTCAGTATAGTTAACATGACGTTCAGATGAGCAAGCGGAGCATACCCACTCGATTTCATCTTCCTGAGACGCTCGTCTTGTTGTTTTCCTCAGTAAACCTTCTTCCACGACGGATAAGATTAAAGGTAACTCTGGGACTGTTCGTTTTTCCTAATTTCAGAATAAGGTAGTATTCTGCTCCCCTACTTCTACCCCATTTGACCCTTGAGCGAATAATGATCCCTTTCATTTTGATGATATAGAAATTTGAAAGTTCATTGTGCCCCTGTTTTACCATTATAACATCATTAGAGAGTTATGTACACAAATCTTCCTCTAGCAATATAGTATTCGCCTAATTAATTCCTTCTCTTCGATGCGTCTCCTCCTGTCCACCTTTTTGCTATATAAAGCATCGGAGGAAGTACTATGTTATTTTCGATCTTATTATTGACCATTGTCCGATGATAACATTCCGGTGCGCTTTATTTTCTTGATTATGACTGAGATAGGCTTTGATAGGCTTGATTGGGGATTATATTCATTCCTGTCTTACCTACCGAACTTCGGCTCGGATTTAGGGACTGGACCCCATTCCTGGAATCCCGTAGGTGGCAATACAACACGAAAGCTTTGGTGGAACTCCTCATAGTTTCATAATGTTGTTTGACGTAATATTGAGACGTCGATTTTCATTGTGTGCAGCAGCCCTCCTTTGCGTTTAATCGCGTGGAATACCTCCTAATACGTTCCAAGGACTATGGAACTTTTTGTAATATTAGGAAAGTCATTATTTTGGCGGGAAGAAGGAGTTTATTGCGATTACGTAAAGTTCATGACGTCACCAAAACATGGACCCAGGTCATTACGAACGTAAACAACCACAGATCGGACTTGCTCAGGGTCGTTTCCGGAACATTACGACTATGGCGACAAAAACCCACCAGACTTGCCAGTTCAACAGTCCTTCGCTTGCACGCACATGCGTGTGATAGCAGGCATGTAAGTTCCCCCCCCTCTCTCTGTCGAGACGAGAGCTTTCATTTCAAAATGTTTAAAAAAAGTTATAGAGCGGTAAATATTATACATTATGGTTAGGTAACGTAACGGACAAGCACGTACTAGGGTATGTACTAGGAAAGTAAAGGTTCTTAGGCACCCTTTACAAGGCCTAACGTGGGCTAGGTCCCTAGGCTCGCGACTTCACCATGATTCATGGTCTGTACTGTACACAGGCCTAGGCCCAGGATCCTGCCACAAATTAATTAGGCATTGGCCTACATAACAATAAAAACAGTCATTCCTCTTCACAATCCCACAAAACCACGTTTTGCGGCATGCAGGGTAGTAATACGATGCCGGAGTGTGACTAGGGTTTTGAAGGTGAACTTTTGTTCAATGGTAAGTTATTAAAGTAAAAATAAAAACTAGGACATTTGGAGCTAAATTTAGTTAAAAATGCCGGGGTTCATTATCCTAATCCTAGGTAAACCAAAAGTAAAATTTGTTTTATCTATCTAAAATTAGGCCTATACCAATTTATTGTTAATATGTGTAGTAGAAATGAAGTTTGTGAGTGAAATGATTAGGCTAGGCTTGTACTTGCGTACCGTAATGTTGTCACTGGCATAATGTTGTTTACATAATGTTGACACTGGATATTGTGAAAACATGATGTAGGACGTAGTCACACTGGATATTTCGGCGTGGCCGTCAGTCCAAATGAAGGGGCCAAGTTGAAAGCCTACGGTACAGCCTATGCCTACGCTATAATCTTTGTGGGATCACAAAAAGGCTGAACAAACTTTCAATTGTGGCGCAACAGTAAAAAAAAATGTAGGAAGTCTTCCAAGGACTTCACAGTACATGTAAGAAAATCACAACAACTGATTTAGTTCTGTTTTCCAAACTCAATGAAGTTTTTTGGCTGACAATGTAACGTCACGCGTAACATTTACGGTTGCTTAGTTTCATGTTAGAAAAATCCCAAATTTTGGTTGGTTGCTTTTGAACACCAAGACAATTGTAATACAGCAAATCTGATTTAAGTGTTTTTTTTGTGTGTTTTTTTTAAATTAACATTAAACGATGGTATCTACGAAATGGGAACCTATACATAGGTGGGAGGATGCTTCCCTTTAGGGTAAAGCATCCTCCAAAACCAAACATCTTCAGCAGGAAATTCCCACTGACAGTGTCCTTTGTCAGCGACATATTCTCTGTATAAGCAAACTGAATTGCTCCAGACAAAAAAGGCATCGCGTGAAGAGGCAGGCCTTGTCGCCACAGCTGAAGAGTTGGGGAGGGGGGCAAGCTTTGTGGCGAAAAAATTATGACGCATAGATAAATGTCCAAGTATAGGCCTAACTATTATAACTAATTTGGTCACTACAACCATGTTTTTTTGCCATTAACGCCCTACGTCGTTAGTAGCATAGGGTGGAATCCTCGCACACACTTATTGTTAACAACTAATATAACAAAGATGCTATCACGAAGGCGAGTCATAACATTGCATGCCACCAATTCATATTGGACCACCTTTCCTCCAAACCCAACAATGACCATGGGCCGTCAATCCTGGGGGGGACGGGGGGACACATCCCCCACCCCACAATTCCGATGGGTGGGGGCACAATATCAAATGTCCCCCTCCCCACGTTTTGGCCTATGAGAATACATGAGGTCGATGACATGCCTGGGGTTTTGTGATATCTCATTTAGGCGCGGGAATTGAAGATTCAGGCAATGCAAGATGATTGGCCAAATAAAGGTCCCTAAAACGCCAAATTTTCTTCGATATGCCCGAGTTTAGTGCAAGAATTTGCTGGGGTGTGCAATTGGGTATCAATTTTCTAGAATTTTTACGATTTTTTTTGTTGTGTCCAAATGGCTTATTCACGTGTTGAACTTCTGAAATACACTCCTTCATTAATTTTCGATGTAGAAATAGGCATCGCAGACATCGCAGTCAACTATTTACACAGCCCTGAATCACGTTAAACAACATTCCACAGGTAGCTGTGAAATTCATAGGATCCCCAGCAAGTAGCCGGGCCCATTGACTGCAGCCTTGCACGCTAAATTGAATTCCTTCGATGAGCTCTGCTTAGCCCAGGAGGAGGTTCACTTCCCAATTCACTGTACCTTGACCGCTTAAAGAATTTCGCTATGGTTCGCTTTTTTGCGCGCGTTTCGCGTTTCTCTTCGATGGCAATGCCAAAGTATGGAGCAGTGAGTTTTGTACCCGTTGATCATTGTAGGAAATATAATTTCTTCAAAACTGTTCGAAAAAACTGAATCAATAAATGACTCAATAAAAACAACATATGCATTTAGATGATGGGGCATTATTCGAAACGATTTACTTTGTTATACCCCAGATAACAATTTGCAAATGCGCCGAATCAATGGTGCGTCATTTAGCGTCCGGGGCAAAACTACAGAGCCTTTAATCCTTAATCGCTTGGACGAGTTGAAGTATGTAAACTGCTCAAAAGTTTGGCCAATCAAATCCGAATTCTTAAGAAGAGGTTCCTTTATATTCCACCTGAGTACGTACGTCCGTGTTCTTGCCTGAAACCAATTCATCAGGCGCAGTTCGACCAAGGGCGTAGGAATTGGGGTGGCCCCCCCCCCCCACATGATAAATGTGCGGCGAGGTACCATTCACTCCTCGATTTGTGAAAAACCCCCTTTTCATTTATAATGTGCACCAAATTCGCAATATATGCAGTGATAACCACGATAGTGGGGTTTGGCATAGTACCCAGGACAAGACAAGACAAGAAATAATAATTTTTTTCGTCACTAAACAAGCACATATTTACAATGCCCGCCGTGATTGGCATGTCGGTATTGTAGAAGCAATCAATTTGTGTCTATGGTTATGATTAGGGATTAGGGTAGGAATTAGATTCACATACAACCAGTGTGAAATAGCTGTGTACAAATCTGCAAATTGACCCTCAAGCATTTTTTGATGTCCTTGGCGAAGCCAAAAGGAATCTATGCAGTCCACGCATGTGCGTGTGTGTGTATGTGTGTGTGTGTGTGTGTATGGGTGTGTTTATGGTGTGTGTGGTGTGACACTCGTTTACACGCAATATTAAACACACGCAGCATGTTAGGTTCATATCAGGTAGGTAGGTGTCCCCATGGAATGGAAGGGATGGCCCCATTGTTTTGTACCAATCGATGGTCGTTCAAGGGTATGAGAGGTCAAAAACTTTGAAAAGGTTTCGCACGATATCTAATGATCGCAAGGAGGTATGAAATTCATAGGTGTAGGTAGGTGTTAAAAAAAAACCCATGGCGGGATGACCCCTATTGTTTTTGCGGTGAGTCAAGGTCAGTGGGTCATAATATGGCAATCTCCATATATCTGGCAACGTGAAAAATTTTAGAGTGATGTCCGTAATGGAAAGTTTTTGTTCGTCTGGTTTTGTGAAATACATTGGTGACCGACTTTGACATCATTTGACCTTTTGACTTCGACCTCATTTGACCTCTGACCTAGTGTTTGCCTGCTTTTTTGGTATTTGCGGGACGCAGTCTTGTTAAGACAAACAAAAAGTCCATGACACTCCAGGATACGATACTCTTATCACAAGCTATCTCAATGAAATGTGGAAGGTCAAGAAAGTCTAAAATCCGCATATATCTCAGCAACGAAAATTTTGGAGGGGACTGTCATATGGAAAGTTTAGTTCGTCTGGGGGAAATACATTGGTTGACCAACTTTGGACCTCATTGGACCTTATTGACCTTGTGACCTCATTTGACCTTTTGACCTGGTGATTTTGCATGCTTTTATGGGTTGGCCGGAAGCGTCTTGTAAGGACAAACGAAAAAAGTCAATGCCACTACCATAACCGATTCTCTTATCACAAACTATCTCAATGCATGTGGAAGGTCATCAAGACAGCTAAAACACGGAATGTGGATAAATTTGGCATTGAAATTTGCTCCTCAGCATGATATCGAATGAAGGCAAGATCTATCAAAGTTCAAATTAAGTTGTGGACGGTACAATGATGAAGATGGACCCTATTGGTTTTTGTATAGGTAAAGGTTCCATTCCAGTCCACCATAGGGACAATCCTATATCTCTGCAAAGATTCATTGTACAGAGTGGAGAACAAGCATATAGCCAACAAAACAATATATTTACCCCAGTGGAAGACAGTACAAATTCTTGGGGGGGGATTATAAAAAAAATGTCATTTATGTTATTCCTGATATGTTGAGTATGGACTAGCACCAAATATTTCGCCCTAGACAAAGACAGTACAAATTCTTGAATGTTGTCATTTTATTATTAGTCCCAGTGACCAGCTGTATGTACCCTCCTGCCAGTAGTGTAGGCTACGGGTGGGGGTGGCAAATTTTGGTTTGGTATGCACCCCCCCCCCTCAGGTTTCATAGGCAGCTTATGACAATAAAAATGTTAATTTAATAGCCCGTTGAAGAGATCAAGGCATTTATGACAAAAATCCTAAATTTGCAAAGAGAAGAAACGCATCGTCTTGCGTATTATACCTCCTCTCATTTAGTTTAAATTTTCGACCAACAAAGTGTTGTGTTCCCACCTATTCAAAAATCTGGGTTGCGTCTTCCCCCCCTCCCCTATCCCTCCCCAAATTACAAGTATTCCCAGTGAAGACAGTACAAATTCTCAATTGTACCTTTTATGATTATTCCTGATATTTCTGAAAATTGGACTAGCCCCAGGGGCCAGCCTGTATGTTGATGTTACCTCCTGATCAGTGTGGCAAGTGTGTGACGGGTGGCGTGGGAATTGCACGGCAGAAACGCCTCTTTCTTACATTTTGGGCCACCCCCCCCCCCTCCCCCAGGTGTCATAGGCAGCCTATGAAAATGGAAAATTGCCCTATTTGGAGCCTGCATCACGCATTTCATTTGACAGGATTCATCATTGCAAGGCAGATTACGGTTTGCGTATACTTCTATACGAGATATGGATATCGATGGGAGGGGTAGACAAGCTGGCAATTCTTCCATAGGCGTATATTATATTTTCGCGAGGGGAGAATGCCAAGTTTGGTGCTTTACATTACTTGAAACTGGTGATATGCTCTTCAAATTTCCCATTTACTAGTTATTACAGCAGAAATGCACACCCAGAAATGTCCTGCTGAAGTCATTTTGAACACCTATGTAGCACAGCATTATCCTCTTAACCACGGTCTTCATTGGTGTGTATACTATAATAAGCTGCAGTTGATGGTCAACATTCCCAATCCTCAAAGGGATTTAATCTCTCAAAGCGGGGTGGTGAGACTGCAAAGAAAGTGAGAAGTAAAACAAACACATAATAACTTTAGACCTGCCGGGCAGACATTCAGTGTGGAAATGTTACCAGGCACTGGCAATGCGCAGAGGATGGAGAGGGAGTAATCCAATTATTCTCTGGGGGAACTCAGTCTACTGATGATATGATTGTTTACACTTCCATACTGGGAGAATGCGAAAAGCACACTGCCAGGTTGTGAATTACTTTACAGGCAGGACTGACCATTGGGATTATTACACTGTGTTCCTAGACAAGCCCCCACTGAGGGGATAAACTGTGGTGTGTGTAGAAGAAGTGGTGGGAGGGGGGAAAGAAGAAAAGCAAAGGGTCAAGGGAAACTTCTGAAAAGAAGGAAGGGCACAACATGTGGCAATTTTTGTATGAGCAAAAGTGAGGGGCATACCTTACCCATGAGCAAAAAGTGGAGCATCACCCTGTTACCCCGGCAGAAAATGGGCAGGGGGTTCACGTCAGAAGATCTCTCTTGTTCCCCAGTGCCTCTCTATCATGGTGTGGACTGATCCATGCATGTGACATTGGGAAATGAATTGCCAGGATAAATAAACATGTTAAACAATTGGCAGGAAGTCATACTGGATCACATTAACTGAGCCCACACAGTCAGAAAGAAATGTCTCCACCATGGGCTTATATATACTAGAAAATACAAAGATCTTGTCTGTATTATGATGATTTGTATTATTATCGTGCCAAGCCCGATATATTTGTTATGGGAGGTGGCTGCATGGGGTGGGTCATATGAGAGACATTCGTTCAAACCCACCAATGTAGGATAGAACAGTATTTGAAAGCCTCGTGAAAAGTGTGACCCTAAAAATAGCAAAAAGACATTTGATGGAATGGTAAAATGCTATTGATACAAGTATCTGAAAAAGTTATGCACTTGTGTCAATTGCATGACCCACCCTTGTTACCCATGACAAGGTGAGTCATTGCACTCATCAAATGATGCACCCCTCAGTCACTTGTGCCTGAAAAATATGAGAAGAGTGGCACAACCCACAGTCACTTTGAAGACCACAGACTACTCTGTTGTACCAAATTGAAACAATTGACTGGCAATGACTTTCCCCCCCCCTTCGTCACATTAGTCACAGATTATTGAGTAACGACAATGTGTACAATGACAAAAATGTGAGACACCATGCTTTGGACACGACGTACCTACAATGGACTCGCCTTGTCAGGGTAGTGGAGATGCAATTGATAAACATATAGGCCGGTCTTGCCATTCTCTTTCCCCACCCAACCAATACCCAACATAAAAGATATTTTTCACATTGTTAATGATGTTGGTTGGTTTTTTCCCGGGTCCGATTCAAAGAACTGCCACTTCATTCAATCTACATCTGCTTTGACCACACAGTCAAGTATGAGGTAATGATGTTGCAAAAGTGATCCTCATCATTAGCCTACCTGCAGTCTGCAGACTAAGTGTACGGTTCGCTGGGGACACTTCCCACACTGAACGGAAAAACACTGGACTCGCTGGTTATGACTAGTGACTTTACCTTCACTCAAGATACCCTTACTTACCACAGGTTTATTTTCAGTTTTATTTCATTTCAATGCCCTCAGATGAATTTTTGACCTTGGTCAAAAGCAACCGTATCCTCATCTCAGTGCGCTGAGTAAATATTGCAGGTGAGATCGTTTTTTGCGTCAAGTTGTGGTTTGAGTTGGCAACACAACTCTTGCAGGGTTTGATATAGTCTTAGTAAGGGGAACAGTCAGGGAAAAAGGCAAGGAATCAATACGAAGAGTGCTTTCTTGTTCAACAATAGGCTAGTGTAATTTTATAATTCTGAATAGGACTAAAATATAACAAATAAGCGTGCTGGTAGGCCAGCGAAGGCGTTGAAAATACGAGGCGGAAAGCTTCCATATCCCGTACATGACGTACACATTCCTTAGCATGAGAATAGGTGGCAACAAATGGGACAAAAAATCATTGAAATTTGGGGGACAGCGAAAAAGGCAAAACAGTAAGAAAAAAAACATGGCCGAATATTCGAATCTCTGCTGACTGGGCCAAATTTATGACAAAATGCCCGAAAACATGCACCCACCATTTTCCGCGCCGGTACCGTCTTCCGGTGACCCACCCTAAAAATTCGGACAAATTTGGCGGCTCAAATAGGAATGGTCCCGTATGGCTATTATTGTGGCGGTCCGCTGTTAGTAAGAATTACACCAACTCCCCAAGAAGAGGCTAATTATGCCATGGAGCTCAGTACAAGTTGGCAGGAAAAAAATCAAGAGTCCTGAGAGCATAAGTCGCTCTAAAGACGGAAAGATAAATAGAATACTCGTTCTGGAATACCAAGCACGAGCCCCTAGTGCTTTAACCCCTAAAGAACATACCTCGGAGTGTATCACACCACACAACGTGGGTCGCATCAGACTGCATGTAGGCCACTGAAAATGCAAAACAGTTTCTAAAAGTGGGAGGAGGGGTCGGCGGTCCTATTGAAAAGTGAGATTTAGGCTTACTAAATGGTACTGCCCTCGATTTCGATTTGGCAGAGAAAGGCACAGAAATTCAGAGCAGCAGTCACATCCATAAGGACATGTGGAAATGCGAAATATTCTGGAATGAATGTGTTTGGAGTGCTATAGGGCCACCAAGTGCAGCATCGATGGCCATCGGAAAATACAACATTTTCGCCAAGGGGGAGGAGGAAACCCTTCCCCTTAGCCCCCCCCAGGATCCGTCCATAAGCTTCACCCCCCCCCCACTTCAAAATTTCGTTCCTACGCCATTGGTTCATAATACCCCCACCCCCTCTCAAAAAATTCATGCATCCTTTCATCAAATACGCCTGCCATATCGGCAGAAAGCGTTCATGCAGTCGGAAAGTAGTCAGTAGTAGTAACATTACACGCTTTGCTCTATTCGAAGTCCATTTTGTTGACGTCGCGGACGCCCCCACGATTGTATGCGACTTTATAAATCGTGGACGTGGGCTTGACCCCAACCAAGTTTCTTGTCTCGTTGGTGGCATGACACAGACTTGATCATTTCGCCCTAACTGGTACCACCGTATTACTCGCTATACTGTAAACTTTTAAACACAACCTTGGATATCTTATTCAAGAAGGGTAAATATTTTCCTGAGATCGTGTCCAAGGTTTGCCATTATAGTCGACAGACAGTCAGGTGGTTATAGGAAACACGTTAGGGTAACAAATCAGAACCAGGCATCCGAGCCAGTGCTTAATCAAGTTGAGATCGCCTTGAGACTCGAGTGGTGCAAGTGAACATAATTCGGTCGAAAAATTGAGAAAAGAAATACAAAAAACAAAAAAAGCGAAAAGGGAAGCGAAACTAAAATGGTCACCCTAAGGCCTACATGAATTTCATTGAAATTTGGCGACTTTTCAGATTTGGGTAATTTTGATCGAAAGTATGACAAGCCACAAATACCTGAGCCTCCAAAAAATACCATGGGCCCGCCACTGCATCAGCTCCGTGATAAAAAGTCAAGAAGACCCATATAACGATTCAAGCCCCGACCCCCCCCCCCCCCCCCCCCCAGCGCCGCCCACTGGAAAAAGAATCCTAGCTAAGCCGCTGGAATTCAACTTTAGGTGTACCGAAAGTTGACCTTTCCTGCAATCTGGGGTGACCCATTTATTCAAAATTCCTCAAGATCTTTCCAAGGAACCCATTTGTAGTCACTTACTGACATTTCGGTACATACACCCTATAAAAGAGGTCGTAGGCCAAATGCGCGGCAAATCTTCAACATTTCCTCTTCACAAAAATGCACCATTTAGATGTTGCATTAGGCACAGCAAGTGCCATTTCCGGGCAATATGGGAGGTTATAACAAGCCGAATGCCTCGTTACGAAGCGCCACCAATGGTGGCGCTCAGCTTAGATAGTGTATCGCAGTCAGCTCGTCCCCCCCCCATACGTTCGAAATGGATACCGCCCATGGCAATGGCAGGTGTTTTGTGAAGACTGCGGAATATGCTAAGTTAGGGGCGGATCCAGATTTTAGGTTTAGAGGGGCCGCCAAAAAAGGGTTCAACATAATAATTGGGATGGGGAGGAAGATATGGGGCGCAGATTCCGCTAGATACTGAAACTGTTAATTTGATTTAAACGCACGTAATTCGTATTAATCAGTGGCCGTAGTCAGAGATTTTTTTCTAGATAGGGGCCAGGGGTGCCGGGGGTATGGGAGTGGGGGGGGCAAAGCAATCGGAGATTCATCATGTTGCATCACCCTAAGCGGAGCGCCACCAGGGGTTGGCGCAGAGCGCCCAAGAAATTTTGTCTGAGGAGACCTCCCAGATGGCCAGGAACGGCATTTCTCGGTATTTTGGGAAGAATGGCATAACCAACAAAATTCTGAAATGATTGTTGTCTGGTTTTGGAGGAACACCTGGTGGTCCCATTAAAGACTAGCTCCTTGATTTTAACACACTTTAACGTTAGTACTAACGACAATTTTGCAAGTTGCGATCCCAAATATACAATTTTTGGTGCCGTTGATAGACAAAAGTCTTCACTAAGATGTTCCACTGCGCGGTACTTGACCCTTTTCATACACACTCCGCAATCGTGATGGGTGAATGAACAATGTTTGGATGAATTTGAAGGTCCATATGAGATCACGAGAGGTCTACCAGTTGCACACAACGAGCACAGCATTAATTGCCCAGATCAAGGCAAATTGACGTTTCGAGCTTTCTGGAGGGGGGGGGGGGGGGGTACAGAACTATATTGTTTTTGGTTGTGCGTAAATATGAAGTTAATTTTAGAAAGAAAGACAGAGTGAGAAGAGAATGTGTTTCTCGCCAACATCGGATTAGCCCAGAAAGAAGCTTGTCCCAAAACGCCTGATCGAGCTGAAACCTTTCCTACTGAGATTACAGGATCCTGTGATGTAGATGAGGGGCAATCTTAGAGAAAATTATGAAGCAGTTAGTTATATTTGTAATTTTGGTGTATGTATAAAAATAAACACGTCCCACCCACATGTCAGGTTACGTTGTCTCTCAATCCCTATGTAAAGTTAAAAGTGATTTGTGCACTTTATCGCACAATCCTTTGACCCAGGCGTGGATTAGATTTTTCCAAGAGATGGTGAGGGCGATTTTCGTGATGTGAATCGAGTTACAGACAGACCAATCCCTAGGTGCGCGCATGCAACGGAAATCCGTATGAGAACATGGCAAGATAAACCGTAAATCAATTATGCCGTCTTCACACAGTAGCCATCTACTACCGAAGGACCCTCGTGGGACATTAACCCCCGCTTGACGACAAAACAATTTTGCACAAATCTGCCTACCGAAATGTTTCTTCATCATCAGAGAGATGTTGTTTTCGCCGCACAACATTCAAAGCGCGTTGCGCTCTGACTTGGGGAATCACCCACATGTCGTCGCAAATCGTTATAGACCCATTCCTGACAGCGCACTCCGGTCTGAACTATGGTATTTTGCCAGTGCCTAGATACGCGATCGCTTCTGAGGAAGTAAAATACCTCAAGTATACAACCCCATCCTCATCGTGGGTGCTTCTTCGACTGTGGGACAGAGGGCAGATGGGGCTCATGTCAACTTTAACTCAATTAACGGCTAAGGCCGGACAAAAAAAAGAATCTTCTCGAGATTTTTAGGGGTGCGCGCGCCGGGTGCGCCCCCACCCGGATCCGCGCAGGTATGTAACGACATTAACTAGAGTATATATTTAATCACACCATATAATGCATTGACCAACCCCGCATTGAGCCTTTAAATTCTGGTTCCGAAAACTGTGGATTTAGCACTTCTGACAATAACGCACGTCGTGTGTAATGAATAATGGGATATTTCTTAATTCGTTTAAATCCAGGGGGGTCGTCAAGGTTGCCCAATCAGCCCTTGTTCTTCATTTGCATGAGCTGCTTACATCACTTATAAAGTCAGCAGGTAACATTAGAGGGATTGACCGTGCGGTGACCACTTGCAGGGGCGGCGCAGGATTTCCCTGACGAGGGGGCCAGATTTCCCCGAGGGGGGTCCGATTTCCCCGAGAAAGTTCAGCAGTAGCGTTCGCCATAGTGCCACCTCACCCTACCCTGTTCACCAAAAACCTTCATCTTTATGTTTGCATTTTTGGGCTAAATGTCAACGGATATGGAGGAGGAGCGTCTAGTCTCATTAAAAAGTTTCTTTCTTAGAAAATATACATTAAGTAATCCGACCTCTGGACCCTCAATATGCTCAGTTAGGAGAGCAAAAAGGTCAATTAGAGCAATTTATGACGCTAAACTGAATGGGATTTTTCATCAGATCGAAAAGCTCTTGGGTTGAGGAGGGGAAGATTACAGGCTATTTTAACCGGAGAGGAGGAATAAAAATGTGAAAAATTAGCCAAATAGTTTCGGACGAAAATTAAGTCATCTCGGATTCTGATGAGATTTCACGCGAGGCAATTGCGGTTTATAAGGGTTTCTTTCTACTCGGGAAAACATACCGCTCCGCCGCTCCATTGTTCAGAATATTTATGTTAGAGCATGTTAAACTTTCAGAGCAGAATTGTTTGGACTGCGAGGGTCAGTTGAGTCTCGAGAAGTTCCTGAGTCTCTTTTCTAGTATGTTTTTGAATAAATATCTGGTGGGTTACGGTGCCTCGAGCTTATAATTTTCTGGGAGTTATTGGTACATAACAAATGGCAAAACGACCCCTACAACGACCCTTGCACCCCAAAAACTGAACACCCTGTAGCGCCTGTATGACACTGACCACACAACACCAATACAGGGGCGTTTTATGCATGGATTTGTCAACCGGGAGGCGGGTGCAGACAGTGTCTAGGCGAAAGGGCCACCCACGTTGGCGGGAGCGCAAACGCGAAATTTGAAGGTTTGGACACCTCCCAGAGCGACCGGAAATGCCCCCTCGGAGCATGAGACTGAAAATGTATGATTGTAAATGCATTGATCATTCTTCTCCTTCATAACGTACACATTCATATCAGGCTGAGATCACTGATGTACATTCAAAACGGCTTATTAATGTCGGGAATGAGGCCCCAAACTGCATCTGCTTGGCCGGCTTGAAACGGAGCGGGAAACTGCGCTACCAATGCATTAAACGAACCATCGGCCTGAAACATCATGCATGATTTCAATGCCAGGAGCAGTGGCACCGTTCGCAAACGCCCCCACCCCCATGCTTTGATATAGAAGGGTTATTGGCAGCTTGCCAGGGAGTTCCTTATGCAGAAAAGTTTCGAATACTGTGGTTAGCCAATTCATCTCTGTAGTTGCTTCCTCACAGGTCTCTGGATGCACATGACAAAATCAGGGGGGTCATTGTTTCGAAAAGTGGGGGGGCTGGGGGAAATGTGGCCTGCAATTACTATCTGAGCGGAGCGCCCCCCTATTGGTTGGAGAGTTAGAGCCCCAGAAAATTTTGGGCTTTGCTCTTTTTTATACCTCCAAGATCCCCGGAACGAAATGGCCTCGCCGGGCCTAATTGCAAAATTGGAGGTCCATTTCAGGAGAAAAGAATGTGAAGCGTTTTAAATCTAAGGTATAGGAGATAAATATCGCAAAACAGAATCTACGGCCTCTCTATGTTTTTATGAAAGGAATATGTCAGCAAGTGAGTTTCAAAAATAACAGACCCCCAAAACCTACTGTAAATTTAGCAATTACGGGAAACAGAGGGAGCGATGTGATTTTGAAGCAACCCCCTTCATTTAAGCCATAAATATTTGATCAGCCAAGTGACATATATGCACTTTCCCCCCCCTCCCCCCCCCCGGTAATAATGTACACCACCCGTTGTGAAAATGTGGGAGATTGCATTTTGAAATTCCACCCACTAGTACCACGCGCGAAGCACGACACGTACGAAAGTTAGTCAATTTGAGTGCATTGAGCAAGCAAATTTGAACAATTAGGCTTGCCAGTTTGTCATGAAAATTGGGGCTAGGGTCTATATCAAATGGTCGCCGAAAAATTACTGACTAAACAGAATATCGTTTTTCATTGGCGGCGGGGGGGGCAACGGGGGGAGGGGCACCATGGTTTTCGAGAGGGGCCCGTCCCCTCCCCGCCCCTTTGCGACGCTACTGGGCTAGGAGTACTTCATATGGTCGTTGATTCAATATCTGAACGGAGAGACAGAGAGAGAACAGCATCGGTGGGAACTAGTGTACCACAGAAATTCGGGATATTGAGGCTCCCAGATGTTTTGTAGAAAAGCACTTCGGATCCCAATCTTCCATGATCTTTTCACAGCCTTAGTTTTTGGAGGAGGGGGGCGCTATGAATTGATAGTGAGCTTGTCAGATTATCCGAATATAATTAGGCAATCTCAAAAAGTTGCCTAAATTCCATTGGAGTGACGAAGACACCACCATTTTTTTGTGGGTATTCAGTCGTTTTTTGTGTATAACCATTTCACTTTTGCTTCACCCCGCTATACTCTCCAAAGGGGCGTGCGATAGCTGTGACATACATCACTATGAGGGCACCAGGTGTGCGGGGACATCGATAAATGCAACGGGAACGCACAAATTACGTTGTCAGAAAGACTGATAAAAATTCAGGAAGAAAAGGCAGAAAAGCTGTCCAATATTGCCTGGAATGTTTGAGGAATGCCCAAAAGTGTAAACTCTGTTGTCTTTAAGGGAAGAATGTTGGGGAGGGGGAGGGGGAGGGGGAGAGGGGAGGGCGAGGGGGGGGGGGGAGGGGGAGGGGGTATTCACTATTTTGTCGTGGCATCTACGCGGACCACCATCGTTGCCTGATGCGGATCGTATTACGGATTGGGCAGGGGGATTATAGTAGAACCGAGCCGCTATAAATTGGGTTCGAGTACGGTTAGGTTAAACGGGTGTAACGTACTTGTACTATTTCAGCTGATTCTGCCGGCTCGGCGGCTTTCGTGGAGCAGATTGTATGGGTCAATCTTCCGACAATTAAAAGGATGTCAACATAAAATCTGGTTCAACTTATAAGAGGGTATTTTTTGGGGCCAGGATCCATCGAAAATCTTGTAACCCCATGAGTTTCTCCCCTGAAGCCTGTAGGGGTGGGGGAGGAGGGCTTCCGGCCCCGATCCGTATTGTCATCCGAGGGGGGATCCGGAAGCTGATGATATAATACTTCGATTCCTTCTCATCTCCCCTTTCTCTTTCCTTCTCTTCTCTTTTCCTTCTTTTCTCTCCCCTCTTCTTCGTCTTTTCTCTCCTCCTTTTGCTCTTTCCCCCCTTTCCTTTTCTCCTCCTCTTCTTCCCAGGGGCGCGCGACCCCCAAGCCCCCCCCTGACACGCGCGAATTATCAGGCAAAATCCAAGTTAATCTGTAGGAGAAGCTAGCGTTGCGTGTTTCACGAAACGACGGGAACTGACCCCTAGATGACCCCCAACCTTTTGACCCCTACAGATGTCCATTTACTATAGTATAACTGTGACAATTAAGTTTGATCCAAATCGAGGCCAGACCTATGGGACAGGGGAGGTAAGTTTTACCAATTGTTGACAGAAGGAAGATGTTACGTTTTTGCGCGAGAAAAAAAAAAAATGGGTAGGCCTATAGTATCAGGGATAAGCTAGACCTGTTGAAACAGGAGTTTTTGACTTGGTCCACCTCCGTATCCGCTCATCCCTCATATGTTTTCAGGGGGATACCCTTTAACCAATCGGTGATTTGCCTATACAAAGTGGTATATCGACCGTGGTCTATATACTAAAGAGCGATAGGCCCCTATCTAGAAATGGTCCATCATATGGGTCGGCCTTTAGCAGGCTTATAGCGAAGCTTGCGA
Organism: Sclerodactyla briareus; assembly: GCA_026419785.1. NCBI lineage: Eukaryota > Metazoa > Echinodermata > Holothuroidea > Dendrochirotida > Sclerodactylidae > Sclerodactyla > Sclerodactyla briareus. Next base: position 2,898 of record JAODTK010002371.1, on the reverse strand, counting down.
TTACAGTTTACGTACCTTGGTTATGGAGCTGGAGGGGGAGTTCACAAGTATTCCCAATATCCTATGGCCTACGTAAGGTTCGTGACGTGAGGCGAGGGCCGAATCAGGGTATAACCGTACCGTACCAGGTACAATTCCAAGACTAGAGATCTGAAGCGTGTTATACTGCGTATCTGGCAGTGACGGACACTTAAGAGTATCCGACAATTTTTCGAAGAGTTCCAAATATCAATCATACAACAGAAAAATACACCGATTGTATAGTAGGGTGGGTGTAATGTAAAAGTAATTATAGAGCGAGCGACCTTCCAGAATTTGAATTCGAACCAAATATTTCAAGTTTCCAGGCCGTCACGTCGCGGACATCCGATCCTGAGAAAACCTGGTTAGAAAGCGGACGAGTGTTGCAGTACGAAACTGGATGCCTAGCATTATATGCAGTTCCATACTATAAGCGCTATCACAAGTTCGTACTTGAAGCAACATCGACGATAAAGGTTCCCGTTCAAAAAGCGGAGTCCGAATCCCTGATTCGGCCATTTTTTTGTGTAAGTACTCTCTCGTCGTAATCGGCCCATTCGATCTGATAATAATTCCTCCCTGCATTAGTTGCGGAAAGTGTATGTCGTGTTGTTAAGATAACGTTGATTGATAAGTAGTGTCCGCTTTTTACCAAGGCGTCCGGGACTATTCAGGTAGCATACTATCCAGTATCATTCATAACCTGACATAAATTATCGCAGTAGTAGTACGCCCATATCAAATCAGTCTGAAGTAAATTTCATAGGTTTTTGGTTCGTTTGGACGGAGAAAAGAGACAGTGGCCATGGATATATTTTAACTTTTTAAACGTGTCAATGTAGTTTTACTATTCAGTTTATTCGGAAGAAACACATTACAGTTCAATTTAGAGACACGGGTACCCGTCATAAAGAATGGGCCCGCAGACAGTTTTGGGATTCTCAGTAGCAGAACACTAACGAATACAAGAAGATCTCGGTGCCAGAGGAACTGGAGTATTATTAAAACGACTTGGATTAGGGCCTAGGCCTAGTCCAATCCCTCACACAGTACGACAAAAGTAGAGTCTACATTAACTGTTTTTCTCGGCATCAAAATGTGAAAGTATTACAAATTCCATAAATGTAGCTTAGCTGTTCGTTGTATTGTTAATCATTCCTAATCGGAAAACAGGGCAAACTTCCGCCGCGAGCTAAACTCGACGCCAGACCATACTCGCGGCACGTTTATAAGGGAGAGTGATCTGAGTCAATCACTTAACGAGTAGCAACTATTCTTAATTTTTCCTATAAGAAACCATTCAAATTACACGGAATTTGGCAGTATTGTTAATTGGATCATATTCTTCCACATGTCACCGTTTGCATCGTTTCCATGGACTAATCAATGAGAATGGAATGTTGAAGGCAGTCACTTTCCCAACCCCCACAGCTCAGCAACTTAGGAGTCATACGAGTTAACGTGAGTCAATCACTGTGGTGAGTTGGGAGTAGAGAGTTGTGTGGTGAGTAGAGTAGTGAGAGTAGGTAGGTGGGGGGTTTGAGTTAGTTTTGCAGTTGTGCAATTTGTGCTAAACATGAACAATAGTTGACAGCTTGAAAAATTACGATGAAATGTTTTTTTCGGCATGTGAATGAAGAGAAAAAAATCAGAGAAAATTCCATACCCGGTAATTGGTGGCTATTTTGAAGAGTTTGTGCCAACCAGTTGATCCAGGATTACCTAAATTTTGGGTTAATTGTTTTTTAAAATGTTTTAATTAAAATGGTAAATTTGTAGTTCTCTGGTGAGGATGATAATTAATTCTCCAAAAAAAAATCACTCAGTTGATGAATATGGTACATTGTTACATTCAATTCATTGCTTGCCTGGACGCATTGATTAATAAATTTTATCCTCCATGATCGACTCCCGATAATGATCGACTCCCGATAACGCTACTATATACCTCGCCGCACGTCAATCTCGCCGCAAGTCAAAAACTCGCCGCATGTTCAACTCCCGCAGGTCATGACTCCACTACTAGTTTATATTCGTTTCCATGCCGCTGGGGCGGAGGGAGCGGGCGTCTGAAAGCGCTCATCGTTATTTTCAACTGAGCCGTCTACATGCCCGGATGGGGGACGGTGCGGCGGAGGGCGTTTCATGAGCGGTCATGTAGCGATATTTTTCGCCCGCCCGCGTTGTCCGCGTGGTATTTCGTAATCAATTCCCGAGGATTCCCCTGCAATCACCGGCTTGAAGCGGATAATGGAGAGTAGAGGACATTTTCAGGTTAAATAAATCTTCCAAAAAACAGTAATGACTGTTTCAACAATAGGGATGAGATTTTATACAGATTGGTCATATCAACGGCCCCGGGACACCTACTTGAAGCATATTTTGTTATATATGTTTAACGATGATATGTCAAGTATTTGCTAATTAAATCTCCAAAACCTGCAATTGTGAAGTTTTAATAGTCGGCCGTAATCGTTGACATTAGAACAAGGTTTTCAGACAAGAACCACCGGTGTTTAGGTTTTTTTTAACACTAGTATGCGTCTCGTGTTTGATAAATAATAATAAAATGATAATAATAATAAACAATATAATAATAATAACAACCACGACACTAATAGCTAACAAATAATAATAATAGTAGGCTCATGGGCTTCTTATAGCGCTAGACACACTTAGAAGTGAGAAGAGGCTGCTGGACTCTGAGAGAGAGAAGGGAGAGAACGCCCATCCGCCCGCCCGCGTGCATGGAAACGAGCTTTCCAAATGCCCGCCTGACGCCCGCCCGCGGGTGCATGGAAACGCCAGCATACCGGGAAGATTGGTCTGTTGATCAACGATAGTGTTCAAACGATCACGTATCGGCTATGGGACGTG
>JAODTK010002370.1:0-10154 GCA_026419785.1 Sclerodactyla briareus | reverse complement strand
ACTGGGGTTAGATTTCCAGATTCCAGATCCCAAATCTTTTCGGTACCAACACCTAAACCTGATCCTTTAACACTTTGCCGAGTGCACCTCATGGTTGAACCACCCGACAGCCACCCTGGCACCCCACCATAGGGTACCCCCTCAGGGATAGTTTCTTGACCACACTATCGTTTATTACCATAATCAACGGTTGCTATGGCAACCATCACAGTATATATGGGTGAAATGGTAAATTGGACTACAATAGCTCATCTTGCCCTCGGGACCGAGGAACAAAAATTGGCCATGCAAGGCTGAACATTGATTATATCGTATTAATGTGTAATTATTAGCTTTTTTCAATTGAATTTCACTGTCTGGTTTTTCCACTTTTTCCTGCTCCAAATATGATATAAGGTTCGAAAATGCGGCGGTTAGGTCCCAAAATGCCCTATTTCAGGCCTTTTAAGTGTGGATCATGGCTTCAAGTGATCCAACAGTTGGTTGAATGAAATTAATTCTATCAGTTTGGTATGGTAGGGTCGAGATGATTTCGCAGATATAGAATCCCAAATCTTAATCAGTAACCAACACCTATACCCTAACTAACTAACCCTAACCCTCCCTAAGTCCTACCAGTAACTACAGTCTAACACTAATCTCATACTCCCAGGTACACATGGGTATACCATCAACAAACAATCGTCGCGCTAAATAGCCGTGGTAGCCATGCGTGGCGTGATAGCCGTTTTTCACACCCTCTAGGAGGTCCCCCCCCAGGTGCCCTTTCCCGGCTTGTCTTTGCTCTGATTTGAATGATGTAGTAACTAATCAATGGGAGAATCACTTGATTTCTCGCCTCCTAAACCCCTCGCCCCCTACCCCCCCCCCCCCCCCCCTCCCTTACTCACTCATGCCTGGTCTAGTCCATGAGGGGGGTATTACTGAAGTTTTTCTCTCTCCAGTTCCATATTATAATAAAATTCACTGGAAGTAGAGTTTGCAATCTGTATTTTGGGACTTTCCGTCTTAGTTGTCACAATTCACTCATGAACTATATACCAGTCATGCCAGCACCATATATTTCGAAGATAAACTCACAATTTGGCCCAGAATGGTGTGTTTTCTCTCGAAAATCTAAATGTAATTTTGCATTTTTTGCTTACATGCAAGAACAGGATATTTGTTACTTCCTGCCTTGTTAGAAGATCTCAAAGTATATTGAGTATCATTTTTAATCAATGACATCTTGAACAACCAAGGGCATGGGGGCAAACATGACTTTTTTACCCCAAAGTTTCCAGGCTCACCTCCCCTGAATTCCATGTTTTTGAGACTGTTGCTAATTTGAGAGGGGGAATGTGTGTTTCTGACTATTTAGGAGTAATGCAAATTTGAAACCCCCAAGTTCGGATCCACCTCGAAGTGGAGGTATTTGCGAAAACCATCAAATCTGACGGACACGCAAACGCCGAACGCAACACACACACACACACGCACACACACACGCACACACACGACCCCCAAACACACAAACGGACACCTTTGCGATTGCACCTCATTGGTGGCCACCACCCTAACCCCCATGGGCACCCCACCAGTGGGTACCCCCTCAGTGGATAGTTCTTAACCCACCACTATCGTTACCCTATCAACGGTTGCTATGGCAACCATCAAAGTAATATTGGGTAAATGGTAAACTGACTTACAATTTCTCATCTGGCCCTTCAGGACCTATGAGATAAAAATATTCAAACTTTCTCGCCGGTTTCGCGTGCAGTTGCGTCGCTTAATGCCTCTTATTATCAGTTTTGCAGCACCAGCATGGTCGCATAGGCTCACGAGACAGAGGTAGGGAGAAGGGGGAATGGGGTTGGCAGGTGGGTTTCCTCCATAGCTTATAGGACCATACCACCTCATCGTACACGAATCAATCTCCCCTTTTCGCTGTGGTTATTCTCTTCCCATGCCTTGTGATGTAAAAATAGAACATTAGCCCCAATGATTGTATGGCCTACATTGGCCTAGACCCTTGGGTATGCTGTACTACTCACTCTTACTATGAATGCCTTATGTATATCTGCCGCGTGTAACTCATTATTCCTTCTAGATCGCTTAAATTTTATGTTGAGAAGGCCGAAATCCAAAAAAAGCGCTGCGCGCGCTGTATCCATCTTTTCCGTTACATTTATAGATAACAGAGCCGCACGTGTGTACATACTTTCGTCCAGATTCTTGGGCACATCATTTTTCTCCGTACGTATCATCTTCAAGTGTTGTGAACATATAGGTAGGCCACGAGAAAATTTGGTTTAGGACTTGATTCATGTCCCCCCCCCCCCCTCCCCACTACCACATGATGCCGGAATCCACTGCCATTTTCTTAACACAGTTTAAGCCTACTTCTGATCCTTATTGTCAGATTGGCTTTGCCAGCCGTACGTGCTGGTTTTTTAATTCAAAAAATGAAGGAATCTATATTTAACTAAAAACACCAGGCAGGGATTGGCACATTAGTATGGAGGTTGTTACGTGATTGACGTATGGAACACACATTCGCGGCGCGGCGAAACAATTCTGAGAAATTAGAAATTTTGGACGAAAAATTGAGCGGAATCAAATCTGTCTGCTGACTGCTCAATTCCTTTCATCAAAATGCCCTAAAAATGACACATTTCCCATGAACATGATGTTCAAACAAGCAAATTTTTCAAATCTGGGGCAGCTCACCAATTGGGAAGGGGCCTCTATGAAATATCTTCTACAACCATGGCTATGGTAAATGGCGACCACGATGAAAAATGTACGTAGTAACATCCCATCAGTTTTTACTGTCATTTCAGTGATTGCTAATTGCCATGAGTCCCGGGAAGTGGGGGGGTGGGGCCGCTGCTCCCTGCAATTTGGGTGGGTGGGGGGGGGGGGGGTGCGGGGGTGGGGGGGGGGGGGGGGGGGGGGGGGGGGTGGGGGGGGGGTGTAAGACTCTACTTTTTGTACGGTACGCGTCAACTGACGGTGGCGCGAATTGTTACTGAATAAACGTACAATCATCGTTTCCTTCGAGAGTGTTTTCTTGAGTATACATTTTCAGAACTTTATGTCAATTTTAGAGAGAGGGATGTTTGCTTACTGTCCATTTTTGACATGGCAAGTAACCGCTTTTCCGGTAAATCTTGTGGGATTCGTAAGGCTAAAAAATTCCTTTGTACCTATAGAGACCACTGAATGCTGGCAAAATTGTTAAGGAATAAACACGATTTGTTCCTTCAAATCAAGAACGTTCCTTGAAATACAAATTTCTGAAAATTCCCTGCCAATTTTAGAGACGTTGCCTACTGCCATACGTCGCAGAATTGCCGTTTCTTGCAATCAGGGGCTGTAAAACGAAGTCCTCCCTTGTACCCTACCTGTTCACTATGGTGGCGGCTTGGCCCGAAATTGTAAGAATACACGCGATCAGTTCCTTCAAGAACGTTTCTTGAAACACAGACCACAGTGTTCTCAAAACAGGAAACATACGCTACATTTGCGAACGCTATATTACAGAAACAGTTTGAGTCTCGATTTTAGTCTCGATGAGAACGAATAGAAAATAAGTTGGAATAACGGAGTTGACACATCACCCAACCGCCGACGAAAACGTGGGCATTAAACCATCATTCTGTCGATTTTCCCGGCCCCAAACTCTAGGGTGGGAAGCCGAAATCCCATTTCTTTCGCCGTAAATCTTCAGAAAAGATCGCCTAGAATATCAACGTTCGCGACTTCGAGCTCTCGGTTAACTCAGGGACGGGTACGTGCAATACACCGAAGGATGTTACGTGCAAAGCGCGCCAAAAACGTCCCTTGCACAACACGGTGAACTTCGCATTTTTGGTTCGAAAAAATTGATCAATTTATGCTGTATCTCTAATCCATTATTTTCTGTATCCATTAGCCCTCTGTCTAATTTTGGCCCTCGTAAACACCTTTTGTTCGAAGTGGGGGGCTAACTGAGAGCGGGTGCTTCCTCTACTCGTATGTACACGACTTCAGCTGACCTACCCCTGCGCTTTTTGTATATTCTTCAGCCATGCAAATTACAAAATTGTCCTACAGCCTTAAAACCTGCTGAGGGTCATTTCGCGATTAGTACAAGCTAATCTCAGCATGGTTGTACGTGAACTACTACAACCCTAATCTCTAAGAATTCAATAGACACAATTGATGTCATAACAACGCCGACCGCCAACAAGGTGGTCGTTGATATAAAATATGCTATTGCAAATGAGAAAAGACAGAATGGTTAACAAATTTTTGCACAATTCAAGCAATCCTGATCGATAATGAGCAAAAAGTGGGATGGCATGAATGAAGAATGTGCTTGAAAATAAAAAAAGTGTTTCAGACTCGAGGGGTGGGGTTGGAAGGTTATTGCACAACCATATTTTTCACTGGGGTGGACTCCCCGCCCCAGTTTACCAGTGCTGTAGAGCGTCCCACCCCCCCCCCCCGGGGTGAGTCCGAGCCGAGTACGAGCAGTGAGTCGGAGGCCGGTCACCCCCAAGTGCCCGAGTGTGAGTTCCCGAGTCCGAGTCCCCAAGTCCCAATGAAGAGTCCGAGGTCCGAGTCATGAGTCAAGTGTGATTTGGGACTAATTCAATGTAACTGCCCTGTAATGAAAACTTCAGCGGAACATCGGACACTGGCAAATCCGACACCAGCACCAGTAGTCTCACCACGGAAAAACAACCATCAACACCGGTATCGGAAAAGGAGCTCAAACACCGTCATCAGAAAGGTTCCAACACCGAGACCAACAACTCTGTGTGTAGGAATAACACCTATTTTGGGCATCACTTCTGAAAAAACTTTCAAATGCAGAACACAGTGATGGAATTGACTGAACCTAATGTGTGTTTTTGCCCAAAAGTGATCGCCATGATAAACAAGATTCATACACAAAATTTGGCACTTTCTGCAGTATCCTAAAGTGCGGACAATAACCAATCCATAACAAGTTCCATACACCCGAGAGCTAGTGTTGTACCAAAAGGCCTAATTTATCTATGCTATGAACCCAACAGCGCCTTTCTTTATATGGAAAAGTTGTAAAGATGTAGATTGATGTTCTATGTGATGCTCAGCAATTCAAATTTACAGTTGCGCTCCTTTAGACCCGCTTTGAGGTTCCGTTATTAGGCTCATCTAGCAGGTCTAGGTCTACAATTAGGCCAGGCCTATTACTGATATGACACCCTCACGGTGGAGGATCCTGTCCTGTACCGTGTATAGGACACGGTGGGTTTGGGCCGCTCGCAGAGGTCACCCAAGCTATGGTATGGGCAGGTATCCCAGGGAGTGGGGGATGGTTTGATGATCGCTTGCCCGGAGGTGGCTGGGTGGATGCGGACGAGTGCCTTCTAGGCATCCCGTGACCCCCACCCTGAGTGGGGTGTGAGGTGAGACCTAGCAATGGGGGTCTGCGACGGCAAAATAGTGTTCACACAATTTGACACAAACGGTTCAGCAAATGTAAACGCTTTGGTTTCTATGGGACATAAACATGCTGAAGGTTTTTGTATTCACTAACAGTTCCATAAATTGCACCGTGACAAACAGCGCATGGCTCTCCCGTCCATTCTAATACTAGCTCTTTTTCCCTGGTCCCCTCCAACCCTGACTAATCTGAATGGGCCCCCGGCTCGAAGTACTGCTAAGTACTTACCACCCTATCCTTAACATAAACCTCACACAGAAGTTCCACATGAATATTTGATTGCACAAATGGTTCCAGTCTTTACTTTATAGGGGTGGTATGTAATGGTTTAGACAAATGTGTGTACTCGGTTGTGCATGCGAAATCTTAGCTCACAGATTAGGTGTAGCCTATTCATTTGGCCACACTCGAGTCTCCTTGGGCAATGTACGTATGCATAGTCTAGCCTAATCTGGGTCAAGCAGAACAACGATTGCAATTAGCTTAGGCTAGGGTATTATAATAAAAGTACAATATCTATCAAAATCAGTTGCTTGTTTATATCGCCGCAACGGGTACCACAACAACCATAGGTACAAGAGTACGCACAGGAGTTTCACTGCAGAAAACACACCCTCCCCCGCCTTCCGAACATCACACAAACCCTCATCACAATCCCCCCGAAAAACGGCTATGTGCTTGATAACAGTTTCACTGATTTGACGACCCCCCCTGAGGTTGTGAGGACGGGACAATCAGTTTCATGGAAATCGAGCAGACTTGCATCCAGTGAATGTAAACATTGTACGGGTAGATGCATCTAGATTGTATATCGATGTGCCTTGGGACGCCAAAAAACTTTTCAGTCCATTTAATGGGCGCCGTCTGATGAATTATGCCTGAGAGCCTGTATAACTCATTGACTGAAAAGGCTGCAATAAGAGGAATTCACAATTCCCACAGTTTTCTTTGAATTGACAAAAATGAAAAAAAAATTGAAGGATCATCTCTGGACCAGGCTGAAAAAGCCCCGAGTCCTAAGTCCGGCAGGTGAGTCCGAGTCCTGAGTCCCGAGTCTTAAAGGTGAGTCCGAAATTCCAATGAGCTGAGTCACGAGGTCCGGAGTCATGAGTCTTTGAGTCCGACTTGATTCCGACCAGGTCCACCGTACTTGAGTACTACAGAACTGGTTGCTACGCCTGAGAACGTACTTTTATCCTCGTGCACCCCTCACATCACCCCCTATATGTGCGAGCCAGGACGGTCGGCTTAAGGTGCCGGCCTCAGGTATTACACGGCCTGTCATAATAGATGAGTAAGACGACGTAGAAGGGAGGATTTTTTTCTTAAGATAGCACATCCAGACATTGGTGTTGGTGTGTCACAGGGGCGGCATTCATTGCTAGCGTAACAAAACGAACTAGAAAATGTGGCGGTAAACCGCCAGACGCTATAATCCCAGCTACTTATTAAAGAAATATTGGGAACATGAAACCGATCAATATTAGTGGAAGAGGAAATTTATAGATTGTGAAGCGACGTGTACAGGTAAATGGGTCATCCATAATGCACTTGTAATTGATGGGGCACCCTACAGGCCCCGGCAATGGTGCGACCTTTAATAAGCACATTTATTCAAGATCGCCTTTCACCACATGACCACCGACAGAGGTCAAATCAGGTCAGAGGTCACACACATGCAGGGTAAAATTATATCACAATGGTGAACCATCCAGCCTTCACAGATATTCAATTCTCCGATTATAGCCCAGAAAAACAGTTTTTGACCCCTAAGTGACCTCGAATGACTTTAATGATATGACAGATTTTTTTGGAAAGTGTTACTCTCATGTGATACATCACTCCCAGAGCATTTTGCAGTTGTGAACACACCCAGTGCTATTGCCGAAAAAGTACTAAAATCAAGTTTTGACCCCTAAGTGACCTTTAAGGACCTTCAAGAAATGGCGGTTTTTATGAAAATGGTACACTCCATGTGATGATGCATCCACTCCAGAAGCAATTGCATTCAAATGAAACATTGTCCAATGTTATGCGAAAAAGGTATATAGAAATGAACTTTGACCCCTTGTAACTACCAAAGTAAGTGTCCGATCGAAGCGGGAGTGTGTCTCCTCCATAAAGCACACAAAGCTCTATCACATAGTCCAAAAATAAACAGTTCACTTTTTGCCTCGTACCGGCCTTAAATAAGCACATTTATTCAAGATTTTGTGACCTTTAACAACATGATCCACCCGACAGAGGTCACATTTTTTTCAGGTCAGAGGTCACTCTCATGCAGGTCAACAATTAGATAACAATGGTGAACATCCAGCCTTCGCGATATTCAATTCACGATTATAGCCAAAAAACAGTTTTTGACCCCTAAGTGACCCCCGAATGACCGGTAATGATATGACAGTTTTAGAGAATTGTACTCGCCAGTGATACATCCACTTCCTAGGAGCATTTTGCATTTAGATGAAACACACCAGTGCTATTGCCGAAAAAGTACTGAAATCAGTTTTTGACCCCTAAGTGACCTTTAAGACCTTCAATGACATGGCGGACTTTATAAAAATTGTTACACTCCATGTGATGCATCAACTCCTAGAAGCACATTGCAATCCAATGAACAGCCAAGGTTATGACGCAAAAAGCGTATAAAATTGAACTTTGACCCATTGTTAACTACCAAAGAAGTGTCCGATCGAAGCGGGAGTTGTTCCTCATAAAGCACACAAAGCTCTATCACATATCCAAAAATAACCAGTTTCTACTTTTTTTGCCCATACCCGTAAATAAGACAGTTATTCAAGATTAGACCTTTAACCACAGACACCCGAGAGGTCAAATCAGTCAGAGGTCACAAACAGCAGGTAAAACAATTATATTCACAATGGTGAACCATCAGCTTCGCAGATATCAATCTCGATTATAGCAAAAAAACAGTTTTTGACCCCTAAGTGACCCGGAAGACCTTTAATGATATGACAGATATTATGAGAATTGTTACTTCTCCATGTATTACATCCACTCCTAGGAGCATTTTGCATTCTGATGAACACACACCCCAGTTGCTATTGCCGAAACAGTACTGAAATCAGTTTTGCCCCTAAGTGACCTTTAATGACTTCAATGACCACCACCCCACACTGACGAGCCCAAACGCAGCAAAAAGATCATATTATCCACGAATCACCAATTGTTACACTCCATGTGAGGCATTCACTCCTAGAAGCCAACATTGGCCTTCCAATGAACATGTCCAAGTATTGCGAAAAAAGGTATATACAATTGAACTTTGACCCCTTGTAATACCAAAGTAAGGTGTCCGATCGAAAGCGGGAGTTGTTTCCCTACATAAAGCACACAAAGCTACTATCACATATCCAAAATAACAGTTTATACTTTTTTTTTGCCCATACTCCTTAAATAAGGCACATTTATTCAGACTCAACACCTTTAACCACATGACCACCCGACAGAGGTCAAATTAAGGTTCAAGGTCAACACAGGCAGGTCCAACAATTCAGATCACCATGGTGCGAACCATCCCCAGCCTTCGCAGATATTCAATTCTCCGATTATAGCCAAAAAACAGTTTTGACCCCTAAGTGACCCCGAATGACCTTTAATGAGATGACAGTTTTATGAGGAATTGTTACTTCCATGTGATACATCCACTCCTAGGAGCATTTGCATTCTGATGGACACACACAGTGCTATTGCCGAAAAGTACTAAAATCAGTTTTTGACACCTTAATGACCTTTAATGACTTATGACATGGACGGTTTTTATGAAATTGTACACTCCAGGGATGCATCCACTCCTGGAAGCTAACTATGGATTCCAATGAACATGTCCAATGTTATTGCCGAAAAAAGTATTATTATATTAAACGCATCAGTTGACTGATCAGGACAAACTATATGCAATTAGTTCCCACAAATTGACTTCAGTGAATATTGACGCTATGAAATAAAGTTATAGGAATGGTATAGTAGGTCCTATTCACAAAGTTCTCGTCAAAATCCATAAAAGTGAGAAAATAATGTGCATTAATTATTCCAATTATGCCTAACGAATATGTAAATTAAACAAAACATGATGACTTAGGATTTCAACGAATGGAAATAAATTTATCGGGTCTGTTAGAAGTTCCTACTCCCCAAGTTTCGTGGGAATCAAACAAACTTAAAAACATTGCCTAATTGCTATTGGGCCCCCAACTTTATGCAAATTAGTCATTGAAGATGACATCCAGGACCTCGGCCACATTAGGAAAATCATCGGCACTGAGAAGTTGGCCATATCCACCAAGTTTCATAAAAATCCAATGAAGTTGGAAATATCACATACATTCTGCTATAATTAGGCTACTGGCTAAAGAATGCAAACTTGACCTCGGATGACCTGAAATGTCCACATTGTTTTTCGGTCGGCTCCAACAAACTACCCACAAACCACCACGTTTCGTGTAAAACGCACGAACTTGAACATTTTGCGAAAAACCTGCCGAAAATAGAGGGAAACCAAATACGATATAGCCCATATCGAACTTATCCGAGATTTTACTCATACGACATGGTACCAAGTTGTGGGTCAATCGGATATATTAAAAAGTGTTAAAGAATGAGAGCGCTAACGCTAAAGTTTCCGGCGGCGCGGCGGCGGCGGCGGAGCCGCGGCGGAGGCGCGGAGACGGCGGGC
>JAODTK010002366.1:0-226482 GCA_026419785.1 Sclerodactyla briareus | reverse complement strand
CAGAACCTCCCTCGCACATATTGACATGGATTTTGTTGCTGGAGGAGTCTGGTAATATTTTCCTTTTTCACATTATTTTAGGCTTAGTTTATTTCACTGTGCGAGTGGGCGTGATACACGGGCCACGCCCGGAAAATGAGCCGTCCTATTTTCACGCAATCAAGTTGATCCTTTTCCTTCCATGACTTTTCGATCACAACCCATGTATAATCCCATGATAAGCAATTTACACACATACAGTCGAGGTATCAACTTCCCTGAGGAAGCTATCTTGAAAACCAGTTACGCACGTCTCCTTGGGCATATTCCGGCACCTGTTTCAGGAGTGGAATCCTCCGGTAGTGACTGGGGCTTGGAACCTCCACGGTGGAATGTAGGTCGCTTCTGACGAATCCGGGTCAACAACAAGTTTCCCTGCAGCTAGATAGGGACATGTTGTTGGAATGTTTTAGGCATTGTCAAATACAGTCCCCAATTAATCATTAATTTGCCACCCACCCCTCAGCTGTGTGCAGAGCCATTGACTTGTTCTTGGCTGTTAGTGCTTGTCGGTTTTGCAGTCATCCCCGCCACTATGACGGTTTTCAAAATAATTTCACTCCGGATGACTTTTCAAAGGGTTCAGTACTTACCTCTGCCCATTGCTTTTTGAAAGCAGCTAACATTCAAAAGAGGTCAAAGAAGCTAAGCATCCCACTTTGTGAATCGTGTCTGCTGAACTCAATGGGGTTGTGAGGTGAAGATACAAAAAAAAACCCATAGAGTCACTCTCTGGGATTACTGTACTGCCCTCTCCTTGTTCAGTGAATCTCATGGCACTAAATAGCCTGCCATGACATGCCAACACAAGAAGAATGTGCTACTAATCAAGAGAAGAGTCGCCAACAAAAGCTGATCTAAAAAATTCTGAACCCGACATTTTCAGCCTACCTATTAGGTAGACATCAGTCATATGAGTTGGGTGATGAAAGCAAGAGCAGACTGAATTTAAGAAAAATCCCACACAGCTGTGTTGAGACAGCATCATAGACAAAAAATTGGTATCAAGTCTGGATGCCAACAAGGGTGCCCGCAGAATGTGCAGAGGGTGCACCACCCTGGACCTGGGGGAAAAACAAGTTGGAATTGGGATGGTTACCACAACAACAACCCTTGGTAGGTGGCCACTATTGACGGAAGTGGGGTGACCAGGGGTACACCCAGGCAGGGGATATTTCCACATCCAGATATTTTTTAAACAGGTTTACAGGGGACCTAGGTATTTTTGCTGTTTTCTTTTTGTTGACCACCATGCAAAAGTGTGGACATCTGTCACCCCACAGGGGGAAACTTTCGGTTGTATTCCTCATAGTCCCTGTCATAGACCCATGTCATATCAGAAGGGACAATTAGGTTCACAACAAAAAAAAAAAAACCAGAAAAAACTAAATAGTGGTAAGACCCATTAGGGTGTGTGACATGGCCAGGGAAAATGGCTAAAAAAACCCCCCACCCCCCCCCTTCTCCCCCCAGGGGCGCCCTGTCAGGTGGGGCATTCAAAAACCCAGGGTATTGAACCCTTCTTAAGGAACCTAGGGGCATGCCAAACGTCAAAAAACATCCCATTACCTGTATAAATTCCCAGGGCTTATGGGAACCCCCAATTATCGTCAATGGACACCCCTGAGGAAGGGCCACTGCCCCCAAAAACACCAGGGGGGGTACCCCCCCACTGAGTGGAAGCTGTTATTCAGGGCCTCCTTTTTCAGGTAAACCTTCTCAAGGGCATTACCAAGGATATTAAAATTTCAGGGCATACCCTCCGCACGAATGTAACCAACCAAAGGATGTTGTTCTCCAAAGCAAGGGAAATCATTCATTTATAAAAAAACAAAACCTCCAGTGTTAATCAGGGCTGGATTAATGGTTGGGCCATTTCTGATTGTTAAAAGGAGACCAAAAATCACATCTATGAAACTTCCAAATTTTTTTCACATGGCTTTTGATAGGGAAAACAGGGAAACAAACATTTGAGAAAAGTGGGAAAGAAAAAAGAAGAACATGTGGGGGACTGTTGGCTCTATGCTTTTAGAATAGATTACAGGGAATTGATTCCAATCAGGGCTCCACCCCAATTGGATCCAGGGGAATTGTCTTGTGATGAGAAACAAAAACACCCACTTCTCAAGTAGGCCCCAAAAAAAAAAAAACTAAGTTGAATGGAAAAAAAACTTTTGTTTCCACTGTGAAAAAACCAAACAAAACAACAAAGTTTGGGAACCCCGAAAACCAAAAACCTAACTTAGGCTCTGTTGAGGGCCTACAACCGTTCAGAAAAACCCAAAAGCAAGTGATAGGTTTAGGATTTCCGCATTATACCGTTAAAGTGTAGGCTATTCTGCCTTAGTCAAAGGGAACTTGCGCAAAAAAAAACTTGGAACTGTTGTGTGCTTTATTTTTTTTAGAAGGGATACAGGGAAACTACCCATTCAAGGGCTCACCGAAATGGAGCCAGAAAAAATTTCTGTGGATGAGGGGACAAAAACCTTTTGGATAGCCCCAAAAAACTAAGGGGGAAATGGAAAAACTTCTTTCAACCTGATGAAAAAACCACATTTTAAAAGTTGGACCCTAAAAACCATTAACCCCAATAGGATCGTTCCACACTAAAGTTATAAAATGCTAGGACGCACCCCCGACTCATTACTGTAAGTGGACAGGACTAAATCTGGCCTCCTTAGAGCTCCAGGTTTAAACTTGGCGGCAAAAAAAAAAAAAACTAGGGGACCTCAATCTAATAGAAAACCCACGGGCCTTTCTACGAAAGAACGGAGGGAGAAATAACCAAATTCCTAGTAAGGAGGGTATCTTCCTGCGATAGTTTCCGCATCAAACTTTGTGGTGAATTACTTTTTTTAGGAATTGAAACACTTTCAAAATATTATCAATGTTGCCCAAGGAAGCCACCCGTACACTAAAGGCTATAATTTCCTGGCGGACAGAGAGGACGGGATGGGTGGCCAGATTGGCAGGAGGTTAGGAATTTTCGTCAGAAATGGAACTATAGGCTAAAATAGAGGCGGGGGGGCCCATGTGTAAAGTAGAGAAGGTTTCCATTCGGGGGGCCTCCAACCGAAATGTCCAGGATGTCTTTGTGGATTGAGGGACAAAAAAAAAAAAACTTTGCCTTGGTTAGAAAAACTGGATGGGACGGGAATGTGGGTCCACAAAAAAGGCTTGGAGGCACTGAGGAGAACGGAAAAATTGATGGAACCTGGGAAAGAGAGGGGGCAGGTAAAAGGGCAAGGCCTCAGGATGGCTTACCAAAAACAAATGGGATTTTGAAGTTAGGCAGTGGGCAGGACAGGCCCAATTTTCCTTCACTAATTGGAGATTGAGTTTAACAAAAGGTTTTTGGGAAAGGCAGCGGGAGGGCAGTGATGGACAATGAAACCAGTGCACAGGTGCGGCAGTTAAAAGTGGGACATGATGGGATATCAGGAGGCCAAAAAAAAAGGCTTCGGTGGATTTCGTGGGGGACAATTAAAAACAGTTAGGCCACGTGGGAACCACAAGGGAAAAAACACACCATGTAAGGCAGGTTTGGAATTGAACTGCGGGACCAGGATTTTGTCTGACTGGTTTTTATCAAGTTGACCCCTAGGCCAAACAAAAATGAATAGGCCTTTTGTGCATCATCATGGGGGAGGCGGCACCCAAACCAATTTTGGGGACTTGAAATTCCAACCAGCCATGTTGGACTTAAGGCATGATACAAAGGAAAAACAGGTGACCGAAAAAACAAAAACAAGGGATTTTAACAAAGTTTCCAATCTTTCCAAATTTTGACCGCTAAACCTAGACCAAAAGGAAAAAGTTTATTGTACCCATAATTGAGGAAGCACACCTCAAGTTTTCAAACTTGAATGCGACAAGGAAGGGTATCTGACTTCGCTTGATAACAAGGGAAAAGGCGTGTTCAGGACACACAACACATGCACCATACATAGAACCACAAACCACAACGACCACCCATGGGCAAAAAACTTGCATTTAGATTTCCTTGCGCTCCTGTCCAAGAAAATTAAAAAAATCTGGAAGTCCAACTTTGCAAAAGTTATATGAGGGAAAAATTGTATCTTCTAAAAAAATTTCATTGTGTAAAAAGTCCAAGGGGCAGTAACACTTGGGGCCACATTGAACTGCTGAGAAGTGGGGCAAAAAAAAAAACAAATAACATAAACACACCATCCTAAAAACAGCACAAGATATTCCAGGATGTTCCCCATTTAAAATCATCAAACAAATAAATCATAGTGGGAAAAAAAATGAGATTTAATTGGTTTTTAGTTTAACGGACAATTGCAGAGATTAATCATGAACGGGCTAATATAAAAGCTGCGATAAAAAAAAAAAACTGAATGCGTTAAGTCCCAAAAAAAACCCCCAAAAACTTCATTCGGACCTCTGTACGGAAATTAGTCCTTTGAAAGTTTGTGTATGTGAAAAGCCCATGTGTATTGACACAGATCGGGGAACAAAAAAGGCCATATTCCATCATATTGGAAATAAAAGAAAATGATGTCAATAACTTTGCACAACCTGCAAAAACAATCTTTTGTTTTTCTATTTGAAAAAAAATCCAAAACATTAATTCCACTTTCGAAAAAAGGGGCATTTTAGGTCTTGGGGAAAGATTGTGTAGGGGTGGTAGGTGGGTTGCTGGGGTTATTTTTGGTGAGAAGGAAGGGGGGGGGAACAACGGGAAAAAAATTTCTACGAAAATGTTGACTCACAAAACAAAAAATGAAAAAAAAAACAATAAAAAATAATTTTAAAACATTAATTTTTCCCGTGTTTTCAATGTGTGGGGGACGGTTTCCATTCCATTAGTCGCACTTTGCGGCAATTTCTCATGCCTTAATGCCATAATCCAACATTAAGGAAAAAAACATTTCATTATTGGGAAAAATGGGGGTTTGGGGGACCAATAAGATAACGTTTTCCCAATTTTTCCTCCCCCCCACACAATATAAACTTTTTCTGTTGAAAATCCAAAGCCTTGCAATTTGTCCTTGAGGATTGCGGAAGTTCAGGAAATAAAGGGCAGTTAAATGCTAGAGCTTATGGGCAAGAAATCCTAACATTCCCATTACCCCAAAACAGCTGTTCAGTAGTGGAAAAAACATTTTGTGTTTTGTGTTTGTCTATTCGTTCTCTAATTGTTCCAAAAAAACACAACAAAGGCGATATAATGTTACAGGGGACCAAATAAATAAAAAGCAGGACAGAAACAAAAAGACCAAGATCGAAACAAAAACAATTAGAGTCCATGGGGCGCGGCAAAACCACCCATTAGGGTGAAACATTTTGTAGAGGGCCCATTTCCAACGGGTCCCAAGAACAATACACCCTTGCGCCGACCCACCCCCCAAGCGCCGCACTACGATTTTTGGTGTATGGTTTTTACAAGTAGGCGAACAGCCATAATGAGAAAGCTCTTTTTAAGAGAGCACCTTGTACATTAAATGAGAGCTTAAAAAAACTGACTTCAGCAAAAAAACAAAAACCATGCGAAAAACACGGGGGGGAGGGTCATTCAAAAAAACAGGATTATAAGGGAGGTCTTCAATGGGGTAAATTCGTTGAGAAGCAACTGGAAAAGAGTTGGGAAAAGATAACCGGAAAACTATAATTCAAAAAAAACATGGACCAAAACGTTACTAAGTAATGTTTCAGTAATGTAACATACCCAAATGTAGGTTGATTTAGGGGGGCCTAGTTTTTACAGTCAAAAGGGGACCTCCATTTAGTCACACACTTATGAGAGGCGGAGCAATTAAGGAGGGCAAATTTTTTTACAAGAAGGCTGGGGGCCCTCAGGGGGGGGCTATAGTAGTCACTGTATTTACCAATCTTGAGTTTACGGGGACAGGGAGGGGGGTTTTAGAGAGTGTTTATATTCTCAACCATGAAGCTACCAGGGGGCCATTTTAGTAGTCATTGTAGTGGCCAATTTGAGTATTATAAAAGGGCAGGGGATTAGGTGAGGTGTATATTCTACAAAAAAAACCGGCAAAAAATTACTTCATTTAGTAGTCAACTTTGTATTGCCAAAAATCTAGTTGTTCACAAACGGAATATGCCATATATCGACTGTTTAACCCGATTAACTTTTTACCATTAAATCGGTTCTATTCCGATTACACTGTGATTAAAGTCAGCACCAAATCACATGTTTCCAAATGTCATTTACATTTAGAAGGCAGCTTCCTGAGTAAAAATCCCTCAAATAGGGACCTTACGCGGTAGTCAATTTAAATTCAGCTTTTTAGTGTCAGGTCATTACCTTATTTCAGATTCCATTTTATTATGGACATGCAATGATTTGGTTTCCCGGTGAAAGAAAAAACAAAAATTATTAATACGCCAGCTTTCGAAAAAAATTGGATTTGGAAAGGTCGATTACTTCTTGTGAATATTCATTAGAGTCGGATACGCGCGGCCAAGGCAGTGCCCACGAGAAGCCTGAAAAAAAATTAATTTCCGTGACAACCAACCGGTAAACTTACACCTACACAAAAAAACAACAGTGTGTACGTGTGTTACACAAATTGTAGTCCAGTACACATCAACACGTTCGATCAAAAAATCTCTTCCACACACCACTGAAGGTCTATGGGGTTTTTCACTGGGACCTGTGTTAAGGACCGAAAAAAAAAACACTCGAGCGGTTTAGCAGGTCGCCGATTTCACTGAAAGTGAGGTTGCATGTGGACTCGCGTTTAGACCTTAAACGTTTATCAAATTGCAGGAGAATGGGTTTAAAAATCACCAAATTTCTCACTGGGTAAAAACGGTGATGATTATTAGTTTTCAGCAATGATTTTTTTTTAGCAAACAAAATTTTCACAAAATTCAAAAATCCAAGGGCCGTGTCTTTAATTCGGTTAAACCATGCCAAATCGAGGGCATGGTTCATGTGGTAGAACATTTTGCCATTCGTAAGGTATTAAAAGTGGTGTTCTTCCATGTCAAATGGCGGGTGTATAGCGTGATGCCACAGGCATGGTAAACCTAGTTATGGTACGGGCAGAACCGGAAATTGGGAACGATACGTTTTTGTGAAGTTTTATTATTCGGGGGGGATGGAGGGCGGTTTCGGAGGGGGTGGGGGGGGGGGGGGGGGGGTTGGCCCCAGCGGGTGGCTTGTGGGCAAATTGAAGGGACCTTTTTTTGCTTTTTCAACCGGTGTGGGATATTGTTGAATGGTGTTGCTTTTTCCGTTACTTGGGTGTTCCAAAAATTTTTGAAGCAAAAAATTGAAAAATTGTTGCTGCCCATGTTGTATGGGTAATTGGATTTTCTCGTGATTCGCGAAAAAATAGAGAGGTAATTTTACCGATTCCGATATGCCATTCATCGGGGCTGATTTTCCGATTTCCGATAATTCGCTTTGAAAACACTATTGGGCCAAATATTGGAGTATTATACACAGCGAGGGGATAAAAGAGAAAGTGCAAATAATTGGTTTACAAAACCTCAGCCCTCGGGAGGGCTTATAATAGTAGGTCACCTTTGCTATTGCAATCTTGGAGTGCCTCACTTTTTCTGGTCGGTGTTGTTTCCAGGGCCGGAACGAGGGCCACGTTGTTAAGCTCCCTCGATCTGACCCACGCTACTCATGCGGGCTGAAGGTTCAAACATTCTCCTTTGAAACCAGACCCCTTGGAAATGGACCAGTTTTATGAAAAAAAGGCCCAGGGGTCCGGAGGGAGATTCTGCGGCAATCTGGGTTTTCCTGGACTTTTTTCATTGGAACCAAATAAAGGGTTTCATGACCTTCTCTATTACATTTCGCGCCACAGGGGAATTCTTCAAACTAAACATCCAAAAAAAAAGAGCCAAAAAAAAAGGCAAAAACAACAGGCAAAAACAGTATGAGGAGGGGGAAAAAGTGAACATCAACTTAATGGGAAAAAATTTACAGGACTTTTCCATTTGGGGGACTCACAAAAGCTTTGCAAACAAAAAAATTTCAAAAAAACTGAATTCCCAAGGCCTGAATTTTTTATTTAATGAAAAATACTGAATTTTTCCAGGTTTTCCAGGGGACTGCGGGGGGAAAACCCTGTTAAATATGACTGGGACTTTTATATTTCTATCCCAGTGAAAATGAAAGCCAATTGTACCCAAAGACCAAAAATTTAGCCGATCGAGAGTACACACAAAGGCAAAATCAAGCGATTGCCAAAAAATTTGCCGTGTGGGGACTTCAACGAGGGCGAAAACTGCCAGGAAAATCCCCTATCATACAAAGTTCAGGCGTAAAAAAAAATAACTTGTAACTTTTGAGAAATCTTTTACCACCCAAAAAAATAACTGGGAATCCATATAAAAAAAAAAAACTGACAAACACGTTAACAATTATATGGAGCATAAATTTTCCTTAATTTCTAATGAATATTGTCTTTCGTTATTCTGTTATCTTGGCGCAAAAAAAAAAAATTGGCAATTAATTTTATGTTGTAGGGTTAGATTCCTTGGGTGATTTTCAAAAAATAAAAATGGAACTATTTCTCCAAACCAAGGGGACAAAAACAATGATAAGAACCTCCAAATTTGGGAAATTTGGGGTTTTCATATGGTTTCCTCTTTTCCCTGCTGCTTAGTTTTAAAAAAACAAATCTGTTACAGGGGGCCATTGGCCTTAAGAGGTGCAAGAGTGGATTGGGCAAAGGAGTGAATCGAAAGGGGGGTGGGATGGATCAGGAAGGAAAGGAAGGCAAGCTGTTGGATTTGAAGATGGCAAGGTTGGGATTGGGTTTTTTTACACCCCTGCTGGATAAAATTTCATTCTGATAAAGTACTAGGTCGGGGAAAAAAAAAAAAAAGGAAGGGACAGTTACAGGCCCAGTGGCATCCATAATCAATACGGGCCAGGGGTTCCTTGGCGAGCCTTACTGAACCGTAGAAAATAAAAAATCAAAAAGCAAAAAATCACAACCTTCCCTACCCCTCACAAAGTCATTCCAGTTGTTCCAGGTCTGTTTTCTTGGGACATTGATATGGTTCCACTGTTTGTTCCTGGCAAAAAACTGGTCTTGATGGAACAACCTTTCTCTCTGTCGGCGGTGACAGGAAGACATCTGGAAAAATAATACCAGGAAAAGGGTTCAAAAAACCAGCTGGGCCAGTAACACCCCAGTTGCTTCAAAATCAAAGGAATGGCCCAGGGGGTGGATGGGGGTGGAGGGGGGTGGGGGGGTTTGGGGCAGTTGGGAGGGGGGGCTGAAAACCCAAAAAACTTTAATGTAGGAGAAGGTTTCATTACGAATTTTTATTTGAAAATTAGATTAAATGGAGGAGGTTACCACCACAAATTCGGCCAAATACGATGATCTTATTTCATTATGCAAAAAGGACCCACCAGTTTGAAAACAGGTTTCAAAGGTTCCAGCAAAATGTGTGTCCCTTGGGTCGGGTTTTTTTAGGTGAGTACCAACAAAAAACTGTTAACCCAATTGTATTATAGGGAGGTCATATGAAAAACCATCCATCCAAAAAGTGGTTCCTGCAAACAAAGGGAAACTTTCTTATGGAATTTTTCGCCAATTCCTTCCAAACCAGAGGGAAAAAAAGGTGAAATGCGTGGAAAAACTAATTCTAACAAAAAAACAGTAATCTGTAAAAGCTTATTGAAGCTTTCAATTCCAAAAAAACTTCCAAAAACAGTCTAGGTTAATGCCACAATGGAAACTTTCTCATCACCGGGGAAAAAAAAAACAGGACCCAGTAAATTTCAGGTGTTTTCCTTTCTTTCTTTGTCACTCAAACACAGGGGGGGGGACAATTACACAAATTTGTGTAGGGGAACCACCTCTCATGTTTTGCCAGTTTGCCACACCTCTTATTTGTAGTAGTTTATTCAGCTCAAGTTTACTTTACAGTGTGGATAAGGAAAGGTTTCTCAGATGTTTGTAACTACGCCAGTTGTTAGGTTCTTCCTTTGCGGCCCAGGGGCTCAAAACTTTACCCTCCTCATCGTCGGTCCCTGAGATGAACAAAACTAGAGGGAATGCAAGCGGGTGAAGGACGCGGGGTTAAATTTTGTAAAAAAATTTGCTAATTCCATCGCAAAAAAACAAAAAAAAAACTCAAGAGCCAAAGCGTGAGTTCCATGGGTTTTACAGCAGTTTCCCAAAGTGGGTTGGCTTCTTCTAGCCATCCAATTTTTTTCTAATTTGGGGTCCGATATGTTCACCACATTCACCCCATTCTGTTCTTTCCCAAAACAGCATTCATAACTTCTTAAAAACCATTTACATGGACGATTTTCAAGGTTGGAAAAAAAAAAAAACTCGGCAAGGTGGGTTGGGCCGCTTGCCACTGGGGGTCGGGGGGCAGGGTTTTGCCAAATCTTTTTGTTGCGAACTGTGATTAAGCGTTTGTTTAAATTGAACTCCCAATAATTAACCCCCAAGTAGTCTTCCAAAGTATTCCCATAGGAAAGGCTCTCGCTGAGGGTAAATTTTGTTACAAATTTTTTCGTAACCAAAAAAGGCTTCAGGGGGGACCAAATCTCTGTGGAGGGAAGGGGGAACCTGTCATGACTTTCATTTTTATAATATAGGTTGCGGGCTGCGGGGGACTGTAAGCCCTGTGGGGAAACTTTACATCCAGGTGAGGAATTTCACAAGGCGGTTGTTCCAAAGTGTGTTACCACTGTTCAACGGCCCTGAAGGCCTAGCAATGGGAAGTTGTGTTGATACCACATAAAAAAAAAGTGGTGTGGTATGAGATTGAAGGCAAAAAAATTATGGTGGTTAACATTAGATAAAGAATATTTATGGTCTACCTTGCTAGGGGGAAGGATTTCAAAAATCTAATGGAAAAGATTTTCAGGAAAAGATTGCGCAAAAAAGAACCTTGGGATTACTTGCCCACTATTCATTCTTTTCCACAACACATGTTTTTTAACATGTCACAGAATAAAAGGCAAAATATGGTCACCTATAGTTATAAAAAAAACGGGCAATGAGAAGAAGGGAAGGGGGTAACAGTAACATGTAACTGGACTCCAAAGGGGGACATTAAGGGGGGGGAAATTTTGTGCGAATCTGCATAACCCGTTTTACTGTTCAATTTGATCACACCAAACATTCACGGGGCGCCAAACAAAAATACAAATAATTCCAACAAAAACAAAAAACAACGGGTGGCAAGGAATTTTTGCAAAAAGGGGGGTTCATTCCATTTTAAATTAGGCGGGGGGGCCAAAAATATGAAACAGGGAGATGTTTTCATACTAAAAAAATCAGTTTTTTCACCTAGATTGCCAAAAACACAATTTCTTTTCAAAACAAATGAGAGTATCTGGTCTTAGGGAACTTTCATTTTGGATGGTTTTAACAAAATAGGGTTTTAACCGTGGAGTATTGGGGACAACCATCCAGAGGGGTCAAAAAAATATTGGGTGGTTTACATTTTGGGTTTCCCTTTACCAATGAAACCCCCTCCACAAACAAATGTTTTTCTTAGGGGGCATCCATTCAATTCTTCCAAAAAAAAAAAAAAAAAAGGTAATTATTGTCTACAGGGGTTGTATTTCAATTTTTTGTGTTCCAAAAAACAAAATTTTTTTGCCCTGGGTTTTTCATATGTAAAAGGGGGACACCCAAAGGTTTTTCTCAAAAAAAATTCTGAAAACAAATGAGTAGTTACCAAAAAAAATCTGTTAGGTTGGTTCCTGGGAAAAACAAATTGTGTTCACATTAGATAACATTCTGGGGTGGGCATTGTATCTGAAAATACCCCAGGGGGAAAAGTTACAGTGACTGGAATCTGAAAAAAAAAAAAAATTTTCAACCAATGTAAATATTTGGCGGGGGGACACCAAAGGCATCGGGACCAATATTTTTGGAATATTTTTTTTCCGCACCTTGAATCAAAAACTCTATGCTTCCCAAAACTCTGGTCAAATCAAATTACATTTTACCACCATTAGGGTCTCAGGAGGAAAACAAAAGAAAATAAAATATAATTACCATTTAACCCTTTCGGTTGAGTATTACAATTCAAATTTTTGTGAAGGGTTTTTCATATGGGAAAAAACAAAATTTTAAGGGGGGAACCCACCATAGTGGCACCATCTCACCAATGAGTGCCATGGGGACATACTTTTGGGCTAAAAAAAAAAAATTGGGGGGAAACATTTTTTGGGCAACAAAAAACTCCACCATTTAAAAAAAATCAGGGGGACCAATATATTAGCTGACTTGATTTTAACCTTTTGATTTTATTCATGGTACTTAGTGTGGTTAAAAAACAAAAAACAAATGGAAAAGCAACCCAAAAAAATGGAACAAAATGTTGGTGACTGCGGGGAAAAATTTGTTACAAAATTGCTACATTAAGGGGGCATTCAAAAATAACAGTGGGAAAAATTTTCCAGCAAATGGGGGCCCCCAAATTTATTGGGGAAAATTTAGCCCAAATCGCAATCGGTAAAAAATTTTACCCTCATTCAAAGGCCTTGAGGTTTCCTTGTCGAGGGGCGTCCAACTCGCCTGCTGGGCAGGCTTGGGAAGCAGCGGCAAGCAGCCAAGGCGAAAAACATGGGGGACAGTGGATCAGATTCCATGCCCAGGGGGCACTGGGGAATAGGTGGACCCAGGGGGCCCCTCGTCCACTTTTCCCCTGGTTTATCCTTTCTGCTGGACATTTTCACGACCAAACTTTCTTGGACCTCTGACAAACCTGAAAAAAAGAGGAGAAAGGAAAAAAAATTAGTGACCTCAAATGCCGGGAGGCAATTGTAAAAAAAAAAAACTATTTCCCAAAAAATATAAACTACAAAAGCAAGTGGCAGAAAAAAAAAAATGAGTGAAATTTGAAAAACATTTCAATTGACCATGTTGAATAGGGGGTTCCTTCTCTCGGCCCGGGTTTAGACTCTTTAAAAAAACAATTCAGAAAATTCCTGAATGAGAAATAAGGCTAAAAATAATCAAGTGCAAAAAAGGTCTATTATTAGCATTACAAAGCCAGCAATCCACTGATTTCAAAAAAATGTTGTAAAACCCATTTTCACCTTCTATTGGGCCGGTGAACCTATGTTTCTTACGGTTTTCTGTAATACCAAAAAAACAATTCGCACCCATCTTGGAACCCAGGACAGACAAAAAAAACGGGTGGATCCAAAACAACAAGGGGGGAAAACCTAAAGCTTCCTTCTTTGCAAAAAAACAAACATGTAAAAACATTATATTTACAATAGAGGGTAAATTTAGTAAAAACTGGAGAGGAGGCGACGGCCAGGCGAATGCCTATCAAAACTATTTTGAAGCGGTCCCTCATGAAGGCTACACAGGTAACAAACAATGGACAAGCAATGTTTTAAACCATTGGTATGTGGAGGCAAGATGAACAGTTGTGTTCCCCAACCGGCTCTAACTCAAAATTTCAACAGACTTCGGAAGACAAATCTACGTGGGGGGCAAAAAACAAAAAACTTGGGAGTGAAAAGAGGGGCCAGTGGGAGAACATTGTGTGGGGGGCCAGCGGCAGTAAATTCGGGGAGTTCAATTCCTCTTCATCCATAGGATG
Source organism: Sclerodactyla briareus (assembly GCA_026419785.1). Lineage (NCBI taxonomy): Eukaryota > Metazoa > Echinodermata > Holothuroidea > Dendrochirotida > Sclerodactylidae > Sclerodactyla > Sclerodactyla briareus. The sequence continues at coordinate 212,895 of JAODTK010002366.1, read as the reverse complement.
GTGGGGGACATTTTTAATGTCTTTTACGCGATTAAAAGTTTAGGGGGCAGGTTTTCGCAAAGCAGTAGGAACATAGGCAAAGTTTATAAAAAAAAAAAAACATGGACGTTAACTGTTTTTCATCTCCAATTCTACCAACCCAAGCAGCGGTCAAAGCCCGTTATTAGGGGAGGGGGGCCATATCATCCACTTCTGGATATCCCAGCAGCTAGGGGACCTGTTATCTAAAACACTCACACAACTAGAGGCTTCAGTGGATGATTTGGTTTTCATCCCATTTCCAGGGGCCACAGTCTTGTTCCTCTTCTTGGATCATTAAATTTTCCTTTGGCTTTGGTTTCCCCTGGGAAAAAAGAGGTGGGACTACACTATATACTTTAATTCCAGATGGTATGGGGGCAGTTGTTTAATATAGTGGACTGAGATTTTTGTTCCAGTTAAAACAATAAAAAAAAAAAAAAAAATTATTACTTCAAATTGCAGGAGGGAAAAACATTTTGTTAGTTATGGAACCCCCATTTCTTAATCTTCCTCAAATACTCAAGGGCCGCCCGTTCGGGCATTTGATGGAGGATAGTTTGGTGGGCCAGAAACACAAAAAAAAAAAAATTTCATTGGCAATAGTAGGCAAGTATTTTTCACTGCCATTCTTGCAGGGAATTCTCCCTCCATCCAATCCAGCGATGCTTGGAGGGAGGGGCTTTGTTACACTGTAGAAATTAACGGTCTTGGCGAAAGTAGGGAAAAAAAAAAGCCCTTCATTGGCCAATCTACCACGGCATCTAAAAGCCAAAAATGTATTTTTGAAAGGGAAATTGTTTGTTCGAACGAAAGGTACACTGGTAGGGGAACGAAAAAAAAAATACCATGGAGTGGGAACAACTACTTTAATTTGTCATGGAAAAGAAGTTTTATGGAGGTGGATGATTGTTAGTTTTTTCCTTTTATCCAGTCACAATATAAGGGGAAAACCCAAAAAATTGGGAGGGAATATTTTATAGTTTCAGGGGACGCCAACGTTAAATAATTGTAAGCCAGGCTTTCTTTACCTGGCTAGGAACAAACCCACTGGGGGACATTTTTGGAGAGGAAAATTTAAATAAACTGGGTATTTTTATTGTTTGTTATTTTTTTTTGCAAAGGCCATGTGATCAACTGCGAGAAGTCCAGGGAACAACGTGGGGAATCCAAAAAAAATGACTCCAGATACCGAGGTGGGACTTGAGAAGGTTGGAGCTGGTGCCCCCGGAGGATAGGGGACTAAAAAACCAAACTATTAAAGCTGGGTTCAAGGGTAGTGGGTGAGTTTAGTTGAGGGCATTTAGATGGATTAAAAAAAACATACAGCCAGGTCGGTAGGGGGACCACTGTCAAAAGGGAAGGGGTAAAAATGGTCAGGCCTGGAAGTTGCCTCTTTCGGATCGGTAAGGGGAGTTCAATCTGTCTGTACCAAAGAATGCGTGTTCAAGCCCAAAAAAGGGGACACCCGCAGGTTAGGGAGATGCAAGGTAATTTCAACCAAAGGAAAGGAAAAAAATAACTCATGAGACCAAGAACAACAGTTGTTCATGGTGGGGATCCAAGACCCTTTTCGATGGAAAAGAATTAAAAAAGAGGGGACAAAACCAAAAAAAAATCTAAAAAAGGCGATAATTCGCAGTTGGCATGGAGTGGCCCATTTTTTTCCCGGACTTTTTCGCCCGGGGGGGAACCAGGGGGGCACCAGGGGGGGACAATTTTTCTTAGGGGGGGCCCACAAAGGAATTACTTCGTAAGCGGGAGTTGGCTACCAATTTCCTAACCATGGGGCTGGCGCGAGGTGGGGACATAGACAGTTTGGTGGTTGCGCAAAGCCTGCCAGGATGGGCCGGGGAAAAATGGGGGCTGTCTCGGGGCCTTTTTAGGATGCGTGGTACCCAAGGCCTTCAACAAAACCATGGGGCATTTTTTTTGATCACAAAAAAATTTGTAATCGGGTGCGAAAAAAAATTTTGGACATTTTTGGTCGGGGTAAATTTTCGGTCTATGCGGGCCCGGACTTTTGACTTTTAAGCTTTTCAGCGTTACAAGAAAAAAATTTCGGTGTGGGACAAAGCCCACAGTTGGCGAAAAATGGCCTTTCCAGGCGGTTTTAGGGGGTTGCGTGTTTACAAGCTTCTAAAAACATGGGGATTTTATTATTCACAAATTTTGTTCATCTGTGGGGGAAAAAATTTTGGGGACATTTTTGTCGGACTCCCAGGGGTCCCAAAATGTTGCCCGACTTCAAAAAAACTTTTTTAGGGCTGTCCGCGGTACAAGAAAAAAAATATGACTAGGGGGTGACTTTCCCCCTTTGTGCGGGCTTCAGGGCTACATGTACCCCAAAAAGCTTTTCAACAAACGTGGGCAAAATTTAGTGGAAACGATCCAACAAAAAAATTTTGTAATCGTGGAAAGGAATTTGACATTTTTATCGGGGGGGGACTTTTAAGTTTTCCTATGATTGCTCCGATTTTTGGCACGGAGCTGGTTCAACAAAATTTAATGCTTTCCTTACTTAACGAAAACCAACAAAGTGCGGAGGCGTGTTGCGGGGGGGGCACAAAGGTTTTCGGGAGGGGGGCCCACCCCTTGCGATTTGCCAAATTTTGGGCGGGAAGGGCTGGTTGGGCGAACGGCCTGGTTGCGCGATCAAATGGTTGCATTATTAAGGGGTCCACCACCAAAAAAACAATGACAAAAGGTCATGCCACGGGTTGTTTGCTTTTTCCAGAATTAGGTCTTTGCATAACTTGGGAAAACAAAACATTCTTACTAAAATTCGGGGGGACTGATTCAAAAAATTCCTAAAGGCCTGATATGGACCCACATTGGTCTTGGTTTTTGGGTCAATGTGGCACCAAAGCGCACTTGGTGGGGCGGGGGGTGTTTACCTTTTGCTACCTTTTGTGGGAGGGAAAAAACCGTTGCAGAAATTAATTGCCCATTACGAATTGGTTGAAAAAAAATTTTCTTATGAAAACAAAAATTTAAGCTTTTCAAAACAAAAAATCATGGACTAAAAAAATTAGGGGCCTTCGGTCACGGAGGATGAGGTTCGGTGGAACACTCGAGTCAAAAAAGTTACCGGGTTGAAACGTAGACCCCCCAAGCCCAGCCCTCCAAACAAATCTACTCAGTATTGGATGACATTCAGTCATAGATATTGGAACCCATCAAAGGGTACCTCCAAAGGCAAGGGAGCGCAGGGAGGGAATAAGGAGGAGGGGCAAAAAAAAACAGTATGCGATTTGGAATGCTCAAAAAATCAACATACATCCAGTTTGGTTTAATTTCGTTTTTTTCCATGTACTATGAGAATCTGGGAAGGGCAATGCACCAGGCTGGATTGCGGTTCAAGGACTCAGGATATTCCCAGAGGGGGAAATTTGATTGCCTAACTGGAATTTTAAAGCCCATACGAAAATAAATTGAAATTTTTCGGACCAGGGGTCCCAACTTCTAGTGACCTCCTTAGGTTAAGGCCCTCCCCGGGGAAAAAGATTTCAAGGAGGGGAAAACCCAGCAAAAGGTAAAAAAAAAAGGAAAAAAGTAATTCAAAAAATGGCCAACCTGGTTGTGGTGGGTAGGACGCCAGTGTTCAAATTTAACTTGGTATAGGCATAGCAGTGTTTAGTAAGAGGGGGACAAAAATGGTTAATTGTCAAGGTCTGGTATATATTATTTCTACCAAGGAGCGGAGTTTTTACTGGGAAAAACCCACCCCCCATTTGGAGACGCCCAGGGGAGGGGGACGCCCAGGAGTGGAAACTTTCTTACAAGGCCCCCTGTACCCAACGCCCAAAACGGGGAAAAAACCGCCCCCAGCTGTGCGTAACCTCCAACTGGCCGCGAAGAGGGGGGCCAGGTTCGCCAACGGGCCAGACTAGGGGCTACAACGGAGGCCAGGCAAGGGACTCGTCTTCATGTGGGGACTCAAAAGAGGCCAGCGAAGGGAAAAAGTAAACTTGTTTGCTTAACTAAACTTTATTCATCACAATGGTGATTTCGTCCATGGGAGGGCGAAAATTTCAATATAGCCAGTTTGGACTAGGCCCCACCAATTGGGCATAAAATTGCTATTTTCTGAATCACAATGGCTGCAGAATTTTTTTTGTTGAAAAGGCCAAACCACACTAAAGGGGCTTGGGAAACAGTCTGCCATTTCAATTTGGAAGAAGTGTTGGCTAATAGAAAAAACGGAAATTCACTAAAAATTGACCCTTGGGTAGGAATCTGTTCCAACCCAGGGGGGCGTGGAGGGAAGATTTTTCGGAAAGTAACTTCGGATGTCTGAGGAAACTGAAGCCCAATTCGGTCAATGGGGAAAAATGAAAATGAATGGGTGTGGGCCACCCATTATGTAAAACAGTAAAAAAAAAAAAAAAAAATGTTATTTTATTCGAGGGGGGGGGGTTTTATTGCGCTTTGTGGGGGGAAGTGAAGTGCGGATTTTTACCTTTCGGGGGAACAATTATCTGAAAAAGGGGGTTATTCAAAAAAACAAAGTACTGTACAAATGCGAAAAAAAAATTTTCAGAAAAATTGGTCAAAAAACTTCTGGCAGTTTTTTTGAAAATTGAAAAAAAAAAAGTGAATAAAAATGCGGGGGAGTGTGCACGTCTTATAAAGTACCCGCCTGTCTTATCTGGGAACTAGGAGGTAATTAGGAGGAAATTGCCAGGGAAAACCGCAAACTTTCTAACTTTAATTTTTCAAAAAAAACCACAAACCACACAGAAGGGCACTCAAGGGCATGGGACCCACTCTAATAGCGAAAACGATTGGGGCAGTGTTGGAAGGAGGTTGCCAGGGATTTCTGCACAGTGGTCGGGGCAATCCCCCTTTTTTACCCCCCCCTGGGTTTTATTTTCCAGAAAAGGGGATTTTATGTAAATATTTAAAAAACAACTGAGCAAGACGGGACTTGGGGCCCAAGTAACACTATCAAGTAAAAAAACCCAGCCCACAGAAATTTTGAGGGAAATTGACCCCTACTGGGGAATTTTCTTTTTTTAAGGGGATTTTTTTTCTTTAGAGAGATTTCAGATATGGCAGAGGGAAAATTCTCCTCTCCCTCCCCTCACTTTTTTTTCAGGCCAAAACCCCCACTTGGCAAAATTGTTAGTACGTTTTAGGGCCTAAAAATAGGGCTAGGACTATTCAAACACAGACCTGAAACAGTGGAAAAAGTGAAACAGTTAGGCCTAAAAGAACATTACCAAAATTACCATTGGTTTAAAAACGTTAGGGCTAACCGGGGCGGAATCTTGTGAAACTTCAGTACATTTTCTAGGGCCCTTGACGTTTAAGGCTAATCAGGCGAAGATACGGATTACGGATACGGACTAAATCCAACCAATCAAAAAAATTTCCTTCAAGAGGAACCAATCAGTTTGGACTGGAATGAAAATTAAAAGCCCCGAAAAAAATTTTCTGAATCACGCCTGTACAAAACTGTAGGTGGCCAATCTGGGGAAAAAAAAAATGATGGATTTGTTTTGTCACGTGTCGACCCACTTTCCTACCAGAAAAAGACATTGCAGGGACCCAACAAAAAAAAAACGGACATGAGTGGGTCGGTGATTTGTGGGGGGAACATGGGAAATAGGGGGGGGAATTCGAGATGGATAAATTTCATTTCCCTATAATTTAAATAATAAAAAAAAAAATAACATTGCTTGGAAATTATTATATTTCATATTGGGGAAAGCGGTCAATAAATAGCTAAACAGTTTTGAGTAACCTATTCATTGGAAAAAATGAGTGTTTCTTCAGGGGGCATCCCGTACTTGGACTTTGGGGAAGGTAGGAAAAAAACCAGAAAAAAAAAAAAAACAAAACAGCAAGTGTTGGTGGACCGCCCTTCAATTTTCCGCCTCTGATTCCTCGCTAGAGCGCCAGCCAGTTCACGGAGTAACAGCGTGCTTTATTTGGGGGGAGGGGGGGGGGACCACCAGCCTTATTATCAAACACCAGCACCAAAGAGGGGGGGGGAACGTTGTTGCGTCACCTTGTGGGAACTTGTTCCGTATGACAAAATAAAGGGGCTGTCCGATGTTTCCCAGGGACTCTATTCCCCTTAATTTCAGTATGTGTGTGTGTGTTTCAAACCATTGTTTAAAGAAGTTGACACAGGGGCATGGCTTAGTTTCTTGGGGGACAATACCTGCCTCACCGATTTCAGGTTGTCGCCATAAGGGCGGTCGATCTGGGGGGCAGGGGGAAGACTTTGGGGGGGGAAAACAAAAATATTCGATTGAAAAGCAATTTTCTGGCAATCTACGAGGCCTTTTTTTCCCGGAAATTCATGTGTGGCTTGACCGCGCCAATCGATTTGGCTTGGATCTCCGGCTCAAAAATAGGAGAACTTGAACGGACCCCATGGGGAATACTCAAGGCCCACCCTCCCCCCTTCCCCTCCCCCCCAAAACCCACACAACCGGGCACGGGCGCCCGCTGAATTGAAAATCCCACTACGGGCCGTGTTTATGCGGGACAGGTGGCCGTTTCCTGGTTGCTACCGGCAAAAACAAACAAAATTTCATTATCTATGGGCGACCACTTTCACAACGGCTAAGTGGACGTCACCCAGAACCTTTTTGTCCTGGGTGGAAAACAGGGGGGAGCACAGGGGACAATTCTCCGGGGGGGGCACAAGAAATTACTAATCTAAGCGGAGCGGCCCATTATGGGTTACGGCGGAGCAGCGTAGCGGGAAAAAAGTTTTTTTTTGGTTGTGGCAGCCCCAAGATGGCCGGGAAAAACATGGCCTTTGTTCCCATTCTATGATCAACAAAAAAGTTGTAATCGGTGGAAAAAATTTTGACTTTTTGTCGGAATCCAGTTCTATCTACGTTGCCCAGACCTTAAAACTTTCAGCCTTTCAAGACGGTTGTTGCAAGGGCCCCCCAGGTTGGCCGGAAAAAAAAGGGACCTTCCCCGCGGCGTTTAGGACTGCGGGCTTACAAAGCTCAACATAGGGATTTTTTGATCAACAAAATTTTGTAAATTTCGGTGGAAAAAATGTGGAAACATTTTGGTCGAAAATCCAAGATTATCCTATCAATTATTCATTGCCCCGAATTTTTTGGCCAGGGAATGTTTCCAAAACAAATACTGCTCCTACTAACCGTTTTACCCAAAAAGTGGGAAGCGCCGCCAAAAAAAAAAGTTGTTACCGTTATTGCCAGGGCAACCATTCTTGAAAGACAAAGAAATTCAGGGAAAAAAACCCAGGCAAAAAAATTTAGGGAACCAAGTTAGCCAGCTTTTAGCTCTACGTCCATTTACCCATGATATAAACTTTCGTTGCCTAGGGGGGAAGAGGAGGAAGGCAGGAAAAAACCTCCCCGAGGTTAGTAGTCCTGGAGGAAAAATATAAAAATAGCCTTCCAGGGGGAAAAAAAAAAACTAAAAACCAACACGCATTGAAAAAACAATCAAAAGCAGTAGGATAGGGCCTTAGGCTCCTACCGCCAGTTCGAAATTTGGCACGTGGGTTTGAAGAGGGGAAAAGGGAAACGGGACAAGGGAGGTCAGAAAAAAAAAAAGGGTGTTGTAAACTCGAAAAGACGGTGTGATGTAGTTTTTCAAAGGGTTCAACTGAGAAATGTTGGTTGTATTCTTTGTTCAAACCCACAGAATGTGTATTAAAGGCTAGGGGGGCATTGGGGGAAAGGAACATTGACCATAGGCTGCGGGGATGTAGGGAGGACGGGCAGAGGGAGGCAACACGGGGGACGGCAGTCCACCAACTTGGACACACGCCGCGAAGGCCCACGAACATTTGTAAAACTTTTGGTGCAATGCGGAGGCAAAAAAAAGTTGGGCGGAATTATGCTTTCTTTCATGAAAAAAAAAAAAAAATTAAGCCAGGTCTTGATAATTAAAATGGTAGCGGGATACTGACTAACAAGGAATATTTTTCGGAAAACAAACAAAAGTCCCAAATTGGGGGGGGGCACACGGGGGGCCACACAAGGTTTTCGAAGGGGCGCGTGCCCCCCCCCCCCTTGGCGGAACGGCCCCACTGAACAAACAAACGGGTGGTAACATTAAAATTTCACATAAATTGGGGCACTGGCCCCATCTGAAAATAAGCTAAATTGGACGGGAGTTTGGGGGTTTCCTGTAAAAATTTGCAGGGGGGGAGGGCAGTGATCTATGGTGTTTCTAGGTTTGTTGCAATTGTACCCAAACCACCAATTTCGAAAGAAATTGAAAAAAAAAGGATACGGGGGGACCCGCCCCTCCAGGGGTTCGTCCGGCATTTTGCTGGTAAACCTAAATATCGATTTGTTGAAACAAACAAAAACGGCGCCTGGCTGCGGGGGTTGGGAGGGAGAGAAACACCAAGGTTTGGGCGCCAGGGGGGCATCTTTTGGGGGGGGAAAGGCAACGCTCCCTGTCAGAATGCCCTCCCCCCCCCCCACCCCCTTCAGCAATGGGCCTACGCCCAAGTTTCTCGGGACCCGGGGGTCCCATTTACCGGACCGTTTACCAACAAATTTTCCAAACTTTTTTATTGAAAAAATCCTTTAATTAGAGCTAGGGAAAAAACGCATCATTTTTTGGTTTCGTTCCTTAATTTCGCCCAGTTCACCTCGCTTTTAAGGGACAAACCTTGCAGACGGATGGTTTATTTTACAGGGGGACTAACTTCACAAGCAAAAAAAACCCAGAAAAAACGTTCCGGGGGAAAAAAACAAATTTCTTAATGTTTTCTTAAAAAATAAAGTTATGTGAGTAACACGAATGTTACCGGAAAAACGTTTCCAAATTACCCTCAAAAGTGTTTTTGGGGAAAACAATATTTTTATAGAAAAACACTTTCCCCCGTTTTACTTTCAACAAAATTTAGGAAGTTACGCCAAAATCAGACAACAAAAAAAAAGGATAAATATTAACATATTTTACTTTTCGGGACAACACTAAAACATAAAAACCAAAAAAAAACCGTTTTGGCGCAAAAATTTAATTTGCAACCAAAAAAACTTTTAGGGGCAACTTAAAAAAAACAAAGTGGGGGAAAATGTTCTCAAAACGTTTTTCGTCAAAAAAAAACACCGTTTTTTGTGAAAAAAGTTCTGTAAAAAACCATTCTCATAAAAACCTTTTCGTGTCACTCAACAAAAAAAAAAAAAAACACGGGGTTCGAAAAAAAACAAAAAAATCAAAGGAGAAAACAGTGGTAAAAAGGTTCTTAAAACAAAAAAAAAACAACGTTTTGTGTTTGTTCAGGGCCAAATAGCTTGGATAAAAAAAAAAAAAACTGAAAAAGCGTCAGGTTCCAACCAAAAGTTAATGTCCCATTCACTATCCCGGAAGGCATCGTCTCCATCGTTGATCTGAAGGATCTGACAACCTCGAAGACTTCGTTAGAAACCTAACTCGTCCTGGAAGATTGACCAAGAAAGCTCACAACCAGAATCTAGACCTTCTGCTTCACTGCTTGCTTTATATTGCAAAACCACACCAACTGCATGTGTTGGGGGGGCTGAGGGTACAGCATCCCAGGGCGATCTCATGCAGTATAATTTTCTGAAGGGTCTGAATCTGAAGGCTGAATTATTTCATGGATCCGATGAGATTTTGGGATGGATAACGGGTGCCGGGGCTTTCCCTCTGTGGGGGGGGGGGAAGGGGGTTGTAATGTTATTTTGTTTTTCTTACAATCCACTTTGAAATCTTGATTTTTCAATCGATTTTGCGAAGACAGATGGCAGTCTATCATAAAGTTTCCCATGATTTTTCAGAATTTGATGCTCTGTTCTTATGACACTATGAGGCTTAACCACGTGCATTACTGCTTTCTTCCCAATCCTGTAACACATATGGGTTGCTTGCTACTTTTTTGTCATGAATATTTTCTCTGATGTTTCAATATAACCCCCTGTCGTTTACCAAAAGCTGAGAAAAGATTTTTCATCAGTTTTACATGACAGATAGACGGGTGACTTAAACAAAAACAAATGGGTTTGCATTTCTGCTCATAGTCCCTTTTTATAAGCCATTGTATATTTATATGTGAATTGCCTGAGGGATTGGAATGGTTAGGTTAGGGTGAGGCAAGGGAATGCCTTTGGAATTAACATAATGATCTGGCTGTAGGGCGAGTAGTATTATTAGTTAAACACAATCCTTCTAAAAAACTGGGTCGACTTCACCTTCGTCCTATTTCTACTTAACTTGCCCCCCCCCCTTTTTTTTAGCTTATTTGTCTCATTCTGGTGAAATTGAACCCTATGCCAAATAAAACTCAACTGGTCAAAGGTGATATCATCCTCTTCCTCCCTTTTGCCAGAATCTCTGGTTAACATCACATTTTTGGCAGAGCCTGATCTGATAGACTTTAGAACAACCTCCTCTCGTCCATATTTACATGGATTTTGTTGCGGGAGAGTATGGTAAATATTTTTCTTTTCACATTATTTAGGCTTAGTTTATTGTCACTGGGCGAGTGGGCGGATACACGGCCAACGCCCTGGCATGAGCCTCCGTAATTTTTCAAGCAATCCTTTGATCCTTTTCCATGACTTTCGTCAAACCCAGTGTATTAATCCAATGATAGCATTTAACAAGGATACAGTCGGGTATCAACTCCTGATGGAAGCTATCTTGAAGAACCAGTTTACGACAGCGTGCTCCTTGCAGATTCCCGCACCTTTTCAGGAGTTGAATCCTCCGGTATGACGGGCTTGTGAACCTCCACGTGGAATAGGTCGACTTCTGACTAATCCGTCAAACACCAGTTGCCCTGCAGGATGAAGATAGGGACCTGGGTTTGGTTGGAATGTTTTTTGCATTGTCAAATACAGTCCTCCATTGATCATGATTTGCCACCCATCACTGTGCAGGCCATTGACTTGTGCTTGCCGTTAGTGGCTTAGTTGTGCCGTCTCCCCGACCAATGACTTTTTCAAAAATTCCTTCAGGTAATGAATTTTCAAAGGGTTCAGTAAATACCTTCTGCCATTGCTTTTTGATTTGAAAGCGCTAACATTCAAGAGGTCAAAGAGAGCTGAAGCATCCACTTTTGTTGAATCGTGTCTGCTAAATCAATGGGTTGTGAGGGTGAGATACAAAACACAACACCCAGTAGAGTCACCTCTGGTTACTGTACTGGCCCTCTCCTTGTTCAGTGACTCTCATGGCACTAAATAGCCTGGACCCATGAACATGCAACACAAGAAGAATTTGCTACTAATCAGAGAGAAGAGTCCGCCAACAGAAGGACGAAACTGAATGCTAAAATTTAATGGACCTGGGGGGGTACTTTCAGCCTTCCTTTAGGTAGACATCAGTCATATGAGTTGGGTGACTTGAGCGAGAGACAGAACTGAAAATTGTAAGTAAACAAATCCAACACACTTCTGTGTTGAGCAGCATCATGTAGGAAAAAAAATAATTGGTTCAAGTCTGGGTTGCCACAAGGGTCCCCAGGAATGTGCAAGTTACCCCACCCTGGACCTGGGGGAAAACAGGGTGGGTAATTATGAGGAATTGAGGCTTAAGCCGCAAACCACACAACCCCTGTAGTGGCACTATTGACGGAGTGGTGACAGGGTAGTCACAGCAGGGAATATTCCACCATCCAGAGATTTTCTTCACAGGTTACAGACTAGGTATGCTGTTTCTTTTTGTTGGCCACAATGTCAAGTGGACTCTGTCAGCACGACTCCGTGTATCTATAGTGCCCTGGGGTCCTAGGACCATGTCATACTCAGAAACAATTAGTAAGGTTACAAACCAGAATAGTGGGAGAAGAAAGTGGGGGGAGGGGCCATTTTGGTGTGTGACATTGGGGCCAGACAGTGGCTAAACTACCCCAACCACCGGGCCCCCCCCCTCCTCCCCCAGGGCACTGTCCAGGGGCCTCAAACGATGGTCTGACAACCTTCTTAAGAACCTAGGCCATGCAACTCACATCCCTACCTATCCGTCAGGCTTGCTGGACATCTCGCCAATGACACCCCTTGAGCCCTGTCACCAACACAGACAGCTGAGTGGGATCGGTATTATTAAGCCTCCTTTTCAGTAACCTCTCAATCAAGGCATACAAGGATTAAATCAGTGCATACCCTCAGCACGCATTGTACACTGCAGATTGTTGTCTCAAGCAGGAATACATACATATCACCTTCAGTGTATCAGGCGGCATGATAATTGTTGGCATTCTGATTGTTAAAGATGACAAAAATCACATGCATCTGAACTCCAAATTTTTCCCAGGCTTCTAAATAGGACAGGAACATTGAGAAGTTGGGGGGGGGGAGGAAAATGTGGGGCCTTGGTTGTGCTTCTATGCTTTAGACTAATACAGGAATACCATTCAGGAGTAGCTCCACCCAATGGATCCAGAATGGGTCTGTGATTGGAGGACAAACTCGCAATTAGCCCCAAAACTAGAGTGGATGGAAAAACTTTTTGTTTCCAACTGTGAACCAACACAAGTTTACCCTAAAACCATAACACTAGGGCTCTTTGAGCCTAACTCGTCAGAACCAAAGCAAGTTATAATGGTAAGGAGTCCCGCATTATACCGTAATGTGTTAAGCTATCTGGCCTTAGCTCACGCAACTTGCGCAAAAAACTTGGACCTGTGTTGCCTTCTATTTTTTAGAAATGGATACAGGATACACCCATTCAGGGCTCACCGATGGAGCCATAAAATCTGTGATTAGGGACAAACTTTTTGTACTAGTCCCCCAAACTAAGTTGAATGGAAAACCTTCTTTCCACCATGTGAACAACATAGTTGACACCCTAAAACCAAACACTAGGCTCTGTCACAACCTAAGTTATAATGCTAGGATCCCGCACAATCTGTAATGTGTCAGGCTATCTGGCCTTAGATCACGTAACTTGCGCAAAAAACTCGACCTCAATCTAACTAGAAAACACAGCCTTTCTAACGAAAGAAGAGAGAATACCAATGCCTAGTAGAGGTATCTTCCTGCGATAGTTCCGCTCAAACTATTGTTGGTTAATCCTTTTTAGATTGAACACTTTCAAATATTATATTTTGAACCAAGAATGCCCACCGTAAATCAAACTCTAATTCTGGCGACAGAAAAGAGGACGATGGGGTGGCCCAGATTGGCGAGGTATATTCGTCAGAATGGGACTAATAGGTTAAAAATGGAGGATGGTGGCATTGTGGAAGTAATGAGAGGTTCCTCGTGTCTCCCGAATGTTCCAGGATTTCCTGGATGAGCCAGAACTTGCAATTGGGTAGAACTGGATGACGGATGTGTCCACCAACAGCTTGAGCACGAGATGAAAGAATATGAACATGTAAAAGGAGAGGGCATGTAATGGGCAGCTGCTTCCAAATCAATTGGGATTTGAAGTAGCAGTGGCAGACAGGCCATTTTCCCACTATTGGAGATGAGTTAAAGGTGGGAAGCAGCGGAGCAGGATTGATGCAATGAACCAGTTCACAGTTGCAGTTTAACGACATGATGTGATATCAGGAAGCCCAAAAGGCTTAGTGATTCTTGGACATAAAACAGTAGCACTTGAACTCACAAGGACAAAGTGTAGCAGGTTTGATTTGACTGGAGCCAGGGCCTGGTCTGTACTGTTTTCTCAAGTGGGACCCCTATGCCCCACCAAAGCTGAATAGCATTTGTGCATATAGGGGGAGCGCACCCACCAATTTGGACTTGATCCCACCCAGCATGTTGGACTTAGCCAGATTACAAGGAACGGTACCGAAAACAACAGAATTTCACAAGTTTCCATCTTTTCCCCCAAATTTGACGCCTCCACCACGACAATGAATAATGTTTTAGTACCCATAATGAGAAGCGCACCCTACAATTTCAACTGATCGGACCAGGCAGGTCTGACTCGCTTGATTACAAGGAGGCGTCGACCACACACACATGCACATACATAGACACACAAACAAGCCACCCATGGAACTGCATAGATTCCTTGCGACTCTGTCCAAGAAATCAAATCGGAAGTACAACTTTGCACAGTACTAGAGGGATTATCTCTAAAAATTTCATGTGTAAAAGTCAAGCAGTAACACTGGCAACATGACACTGCATGCGAGTGGGCAAAACAATAACCTGAACACACATCCTAACAGCAACAAAGATTTTCAGATGTGCCCCCATAATCATCAACAATATCATAGTGGAAAACATGAGATTAATTGGTTTAGTTAAAGGACAATTGCAGCATGAATTATGGAACGGGCTTATTTAAAGCTGGATAAAAACTGAATGAGCGTCATCCAAACCCAAAATTCATTCGACTTTCTGTACGGAGTTAGAGGCCTTTGAAGTTTGGGAGTGTGAAGCATGTGTAGGCAGCGAGGACTCGAAGTTCGGACTATCCCATCATGCATAATAAATGATGTCAACTTGCACAACCCTGCAAACATTCTTGTTTTCTAGTGAAATTGAAACATTAATTCCACTTCGAAAAGCGGCCTTTAGTCTATGGAAAGGATGTGCTGTAGTGGGTTGGTAGGTGTTGCTGGTTATTTTGGTGAGAGAGACAACGGAAAACTGCTACTGAAGTTGACTCATTCAATCAAATGAACAATTAAATTATACGTCATAACGTATTCCGTGTTGTCCTGATGTCGACGTCGAGTCCAATTATTGCGCACTTCACCGCAATTCTCTGCCTAATGCCCATCATATGGTTCTTCCACATAGGAAACATCATATATGAAATGGGGTTCGGACATATAGATAGTTTTCCATCCTCCACAAATAACTTATTGCATCAAGGCTGCAATGCGTTACCTTTGAGCCCATGGCGGAGTGAGTTTCTAGAATAGGCCGTTAAGGCTAGAGCTATGGCAATTTGAATCCTATCCATTACCATACCACAAGCTCTGTTCAGTGTAACATGTAGTTGGTTGTTGTGTGTCTAATCGTTCTGCTATATGTCCAAAAAAACACAAGACCCGCATAATACATGACAAATAAATAAGCAGCCGACACAGAACCAATGACAGAACATCGAACAATAGAGTCAGGGAGCAAACCATGTTGATCGAGCTAAAAAGATGGCCCATTTCCAATCGGGTCCCACGCACAATTACACCTGAACGGCTCATTTTTGTTTATGGTTTTTACAAAGTAGCGACAGCCATAATGAGAGCTCTTATAAGAGAGACCCCTGTCCATTACCGCACTATCTCGCTCAGGAGCAACCAGGCGAAATCGGGGAGTCATCAAACGGCTTTTTGTAGTCTTCAATGGGAAATTGTGAGAAGCACTTGAAGAGTGAAGATACCGACTATTAGTCAAAGCGTATGACCTAAAGGACTAAGTAAGTTGTCAGTATAGTACCAATTACCAAATGTAGTTTGATAGTCATAAATACAGTCCAAGACCTCCCATTCGTCCCACCTTAGATGAGGCGAGGCATCAGGGAGTGCAAAATTCTACAGAGATGAGGCCTCAGGGGGCTATAGTAGTCACCTGTATTGCAATCTTGAGTATTACGACAGGGATGGGTTAGAGAGTGTATATTCTACAACCATGAGCTACCAGGGGCCATAGTAGTCACTTGTATTGCTGGAAATCTTGAGTATTATAACAGGGAGGGATAGGGAGTGTATATACAAACCCGCAAATACTCATAGTAGTCACTTTTGGTTATTTGGGCCCCCCCCAATTCTAGTGTTCAAACGAATATGCCCCAATATCGAATGTTACCGGAGACTTTTCCATAATCGGTCCTATTCCGATACTGATATTCAGGTCAGCACATCACATGTGTCACATGTCATTACATTCGGAAGGCAGCTCCCTGCCTGAGGTAAATACCATCAATAACCTACAGAGGTAGTCATAATTCAGATTCAGTTTCAAGTCAATTACTTAACCGATTCCATCTTCTTATGAATGCATATGTTGGTTCCCGGTGAAGTTTGAAAACAAAATAATATACGCCAGCTTTCGAAATGGAGTTGAAGCTCGATACGGTCTTGTGAATATCATAAAGTCGATCGCAGGGCGCCAGCTGGCACGAGGAAGCCTGAAAATACTTTCAGTGCACTTACACGTACATACAACTACACAAACAACAGTGTGTATGTGTGGACCAATGTAGTCCGTAACATCAACGTTCGATCATCTCTTCACACACACACTAACGTCTATGGGGTTTTCACACTGGACCTGTGAGTTAAGACCGAAACACTCGAGCGGTAGCGTTCACCGATTCACTAAAATGTTGCAGTGGCTGATGACTCGCGTTAGACCTTACGTTACTCCAATTGCCAGGAATGAATGGTGTTGAATCCCCAATTTTCACGGGTTACTACAACGGTGATGAAAGGTGGGTTATAGTTGCGCGAATGATTTAGCACACATTCACAATAAAATTCCAGCGTTGTCTTAATTCGGTAACCATTCCAAATCGAGACAATGGTTATGTGGTAGCACATGCCATTCGTAGTTTAAGTATGTCTTATGTCTCAAATGTGCAGTGTATATGGCGTGATGCACAGCATTGTTAACCTCGTTATTGGTTACGGCAGAATGAACGATCGTTTTGTGAGTGTTATTTTCGGGGAGGGCGGGGGTTCGGTAGGGTGGGGGGGGGGGGGCGTGCCCCCCCCCAGCGCTTCTGGAAATTGCAAGACATTTGTGCTTCAACCGGGTGGGTGAATATTTGAATGTGTTGTGTTCACGGACATGTGGTTCCAATTTTGAGCAAAAAAATGGTGAAATTGCTGCTGCCCATGTGTTATGGGTAATTGGTTAGCTCGTGATCGGAACTAGATGAGTAATTTACCGAATCCGATTATGCCATAATCGGGCTGAATCCTATTCCGAATTACTCGTGTTTTTGAAAACTATGCCAATCTTGAGGTATTATAACAGCGAGGGATTAGAGAGTGCATAGTGTCAACCTCATCCCCCTCGGAGGATATTAGGATATTATATAGTAGTAACCTCTGTATTTGCAATCTTGAGTGCCTTACTTTTGGTCGTTGTTCCCAGGCCGTGGACGAGGGCCGGGTGTAAGCTCCTCGATCTGACCACGTACTCTGCTGGCGAGGTTCAACATCTCTGACAGACCCCTGTGAAAATGGAAGTTATTTGACAAGCCAGCCAGGGTTCCGCAGATTCTGGGCATCTGTTCCATGACTTTTTCATGACCAACTAACGGGTTTCATGCCGTCTCTATGACATTCTCGCACAGAATTCTCAACTGAACATACAAAAAAAGAGCCCAAAAACAACCAGCAAACAGCTATGAGAAAGGGACATCACTCATGAAAATTTCCATGGACTTTTCCATGACTCAAACAGCTTTCCTATTTCAAAAAGGCATCCCGGCCTGGATTTTTATTAGAGAATTCCATGACTTTGCCAGGTTTCCATGACTCGGGAGGGAAAACCCGTAAATATGAATGGGACTTTTATACTTTCTATCCCGGTACATTATGAAAAAGCAAATACAAACAACCACTTTCAAGCCGATTCGAGTACACACAAAGGCCCATTAGCTATTGCAAATTTGCCATGTGACATTACGGAGGGGAAACTGCGGAATCCCCTATAATACAAAGTCAATGTAAAATACTGTACTTTGAGAGTCGTACAAACAAAAAACTAACTGGATCCCATATAAAAACCTACAACCTCGTCAAATATACTGGAGAATATTCTTTCATTAATTTCTAATTGAATATTTTCCTTCGTTTCCTGTATCATGACGCCAAAAAAATGCAATCTTTTACGTGAGTTAGGGTTTGATTCCTTGAATTTCCCAAAAAATAAAATGAAATATCTCAACAAGACAACATGCGTAGAAACCTCCAAAATCTGGATGTGGGTTTTCATATGTCTCTTTCACCTGGGCTAGTTTAAAACAAATCTGTTAACATGACCATTGGCCTTTATTTAAAGAGAGTGCAAGAGTGATAGAAGGGTTGGATGAGTTTAGAATTGAGCAGCGTGATTCAATGAAGGTTGGGATTGGTTACACCCCTGCCTGGATATCCTCTGAGCACTAGTCGGGAAAAGAAGGCCAGGGGGGTTATCGCCAGGCTCATCCATAATCAATCGGCCAGGGTTCTTGGCGTGAGGTCCTCCTGAACCTTTTGTAGAAATCAAATCAAATCAACAAACACACCTCCTACCTCTTCAAAGTCATCCAGTTGTTCCAGCTGGTCTTGACAGGATCTGTCACTGTGTTCTGGGCAACCTGGGTCTTGATGACAACCTTCTCTCTGTCGGCCGGGTGACAGGAAGGCTCGAAAATAATACCAGAGAAAAAGGGTCAAACAGCTTGGGCAAGGACACAGTTGCTCAAAAATCAAGAGATTGCCAGGGGTGATGGGGGGTGGGGGTTGGGGTGGGCAGTGAGGGGGCTGAACCCAATAATTCATGTAGAGATGTCATTACGAATTTTAAATTTGAAATTCGATTAATGGAGATTGGTTCGGTACCACAATTCGCCCCCCCCAACATAATGATGATCTTATCATTATTGCATACAGACACCCATTTTGACAATGTTTCACAGTTCCATGCAAATGTTTTTCCCTGGGGTCGAGTTTTTTAGGTGAGTACCACAAATGTACACTTTTATTATAGGGTCATAGGACATCCATTCAAAGTGTCCTGCCACAACAAAGAACACTTTCTATGATTTTTCGCATCTTTCCGCCAACCAGAGGAAAAGTGAATTGTGTGAACTAATGCTTAAAACAGTAATCATGTAAAGATTATTGACTGCTCTCCATTCCACTTCAAACCAGTCTAGGCTTAATGCACAAGACTCTCTCCACCAGGGAGGGAACAGACCAGAATTCAGTTTTGTCCGTTCTCTGTGCACATCACACAGACAATTACAAATTTTAGGGACCACTCTAATGCTTGCAGTTGCCACACCTCTATTGTAGTTATTTCCGCTACAATTACTTAAAGTTGTGATAGAAAGTTTCTCAGATGTTGTGTACTAGCCCGGGATGTTAGTTCTCTTGCGGCCAGGGCTCAAAACCTCCCTCTCATCGTCGGTCCCTGCAGATGAATCACCTAGGAGGAAGCAAGAGGGGAGACGCGGGGTATATTAAATGCTAATCATCGCCAACAACTCTAAGAGCAAGCGGGATGTTTCCTCATGGGTAGCAGTTCACAAGTGGTTGGTCTCTCTAGCCACCATTTCCATTGGTCTTCCCGGGGAAAAAAAACTCTGTTCACCACATTCACCAATCTGTTCTTCACCATTCATTAAGAACTTCTAAACTACATGCGATCAGGTGAAACTCGCAGGTGGGGACAGCTTCACTGGTCAGGGCAGGGGCCTCTTTGTTGGCAAACTGTGATTAGATGTTAATTGACTCCCAATAATTACCCCAATTAGTCATCCCCACAGCCATTCCCACCGAGCTCTCTGTGAGAGAAGTTTATTTACATCGTACCCAAGCTCAGGACAATCTCTGTGGAAGGATGTCATGACTTCATATATAGGTGCTTGGTGGACTGTAGCCCTGTGTGGTACTACGTCCATGGTGGATCACAGGGCAGTTCCAAGTGTGTTTCCACGTTCAATGCACAGGCCAGCAAATGAGTTGGGTTGGATTACACATAAGTTGGGTTGGGTATATATAGCAAATATGTTTGTACATAGATAAGAATATGTTATGGTCTACTGCTAGGTGAAGGATCAATCTAATGAAAGCGCAGGAAAGATGCAACTTGGATACTGCAGATATCATCTTCCACAAAACTGTTACCATGTCACAGAATAAGGCAATTATGTCCCATATAGTTATAACGCATATGAGAAGGGAGGGGTAACAGAATGAACGATCCAAAAGGACAGCTGATTCTGCCTACCCGTTACTGTTCCATGATCACACAAATTCATGGCAATAATAACAAATATCAACACGTGGGCAGATTTTGCAAATGGGTCATGCCATAAATAGGGGGCCAAACTATGACATGAGCAGTTCATACCTAAAATAGTTTTTTCACCTAGATTGCCAATAAGTTTGTCTGTTGCCAACTGAGAGTATCTGTATGAACTTTCATTTGATGGTTTTAAAAATATTTTTTACCTATGAAGTATTGAAACCCTCAGAGGTCTAAAAATATGGTGGTCTACATTTGGTGTCCCCTTTACACATGAAACCCCTCCACAACACATTTGTTTTATAGCATCCATTTCTATTCTTCCAAATAAATTAAAGTCATTTATTTACAGGTTTATCTCAATTTTTGTGTCCCAAACATTTTTTGCCTGGTTTCATAGGTAAAGGGGACACCAGGGTTTTTCTCAAATCTGAAAAAATTGAGAGTAGTTTACAAAATCTGTTAGTGTTCCTGAAAAATTGTGTTCACAGAATATACACTTCTGGGTGGCATTATCTGAAAATACCATGGGGAAGTTAGCAGAGTACTGAATCTGAAAATTTCACAATAAATATTTGGGGGACACCAAAGGCATCGACCAATAATTTTGGAATATTTTTTCCGCACCTTGCATTCAACTTCTATTTGTCCCAATTCTGTGCATCAAATTACATTACCACATAGTCTCCAGAGAACCAGAATAATATAAATACATTAACCCTTCTTGTTGAGTCTACATTCATTTGAAGGTTTCTATGTGAAACAAGTTGGGGACACCATAGTGCACCATCTCACAATGAGGCACAGCATGACATACTTTTTGGCTAAAAATGGAATTTGGCACTCCACCATTAAAATCAGAACCAATATATTTGGGCGGGATTACCTGATTTTATCTTGTACCCCACATTGTGTGGTAACAACAAAATGAAAGCACCAAAATGAAACAGGTTGTTGATGTGAAAATTACAAATGCCTCATTAAGGCATCAAATCAACAGTGGGAATTTCAGCAATGGTCCCCATCCTAATTTATGGATTAGCCCGCATTAATGCAATCGGAAGGTAAAATATACACCTATTCAAAGCCTGAGTTTCCTGTCAGAGGGTCACTCGCGCTGAGGTCTTGGAAGCAGCGGCAGCAGCAGCCCACGAACAGGGACAGTGGATCAGATCCATCCAGGGCACTGGATAGGGATCAGGGGCCCCTCGTCCACATTCCCATGGCTTTATCCTTCTGCTGACATCACGACCAACTTTCTTGACCTCTGACACCTGAAAGAGGAGAATTAGTGACTCAATGACCGTGAGAGAATGTAACTATACCAAATCTAACTACAAAGCAGTGCAGAAATGATTTGATTTGAACATTCATTGAACCATGTTGAATAGGGGTTCCTTCTCCGCCTGGTATGATCTTTAAACATCAGAATCTGACTTAGAATAGCTAAATATTCAATTTGCAAAAGGTAGATTAGCATACAAAGCAGAATCACTGATTTCAAAATGTGTAACCCATTCACCTATATCTCGATGACCCTGAGTTCTACTGTTCTGTCATACAAAACGACTTCCCATCTGGACCCAGACAGACAAAGGTGGAGACCTAAACAGGACCTGCTTCATTTCTGGCAAACATGTACATATATACCATAGAGCTAATATGTAAATGGAGAGAGGCGACGGCCAGGGCGCATGCCCGTATCAAACTATTTGAAGAGTCCATGATAGTACACAGTACAAAATGACAAGCAATGTAACATGTATGAGCAATGAACAGTTTTGTGTCCCACAGGCTCTAACTCAAATGCAAGCTTCGAAGACAAATCTAAGTGGGGGCAACATGGATGGAAGAGCCAGTGAGACATGTGGGCAGGCGACAAAGTAATATTCAGGAGTCAATTCCTCTTCCAATCATTAGATGTGGGGAATTTATGTCTACGATATAGTAGGGCAGGTTCGCAAGTTAGACATAGCAAAGTTATAAAAAAACATGACGTACTGTTCATCTCCATTTCTACACAGAGCGGTCATATCCCGTAGAGAGCATTATCAGTCAATGGATATTCCACGAGCTAGACCTTGTATAAACTCCAAACCACTAGTGGCTTCAGTGGATGAGTTGTTGGTTCCTCCATTCAGGGCCCAGTTGTTCCTCTCGGCATCATTAATTCTTGGGCTTTGGTTTCCTGGGAAAAGGAGTGGTTTTTGGACTACAATATATACCTTCTCCAGGATGGTATGTGCAGTGTGTACTATAGTGTATGTAGATTGGTACAGAAAATAAAAAAAATTATACTCAATTAGAGAAATTTGTTAGTATGAACCCCCACATTTCTTATCTTCATCAAAATACAAGGCGCCCGTTCGGCATTTGATGGAGGATAGTTGGTAGTGCAGAAACAAAAAACAGGTACCAATGGCCATGTAGCAAGTATCAACTGCCCTCTTGAAGGGCATCGCATCATCCAGTCCAGCGATGCTTGGAGGGAGCTTGTTCCATTTAGTACGGTCCTTGGAAAGTAGGAGCCCCTTCATGGCATCTACACGGCAATCTACACAGCAAAATGTATTTTGAAGAATTGTTTGTTCGAACGAGATAACTGGTATGGGAACGAAAATACCATGAGTGGGAATTTCTAATTTGCCATGAAGAATTTATGGCAGGTGATGATGTTAGTTTCCTTATCAGGTACACAATATGGGGACCAAACTTGGGAGGGCATATTCTAGTTCAGGACGCACGTAAATATTGTAGCAGCTTCTTTAACATGGCTAGTGACAACCTTGGACATTTCTGGAGAGGAAAGTTAATGACCCCCTGATAGCCTTAGCAGCCATGTGATCAATGGAGGAAGTCCAGGACAACTGGGAATCCAAAAGACTCCCAGAAGAGTGGGACTTGAGGAAGGTTGAGGTGGTGGCCCGATGACGAAAACCATAACTATAAAGCTTGGTGGCAAGGGTAGTGGTGAGTACGTAGCATTTAGATGGATTGAGAACATAAGCAGTCTTTAGACCCACTTGTCAGGGGAGTCCAAGTCAGCCTGAAAGGCTCTTCGATCTTCAGGGGAGTCAATCTGTTTGTACAAGAATGCGTGTCAGCAAAAGGACACGCAGTTAGGGAGATCAGTAATTTTCACAAAGGAAAATAATGGAACTAGAACAGTGTCGCTGGGGGATCCCAGACCTTTCGATGGAAAGAATAAAAAGAGACAAACCCAAAAATATAAACAAGGCGATCGAAGTGGCCTGAAGTGGCAATTCTCCAGACTTTTCGTCTGGGGGGCACAGGGGGGCTACAGAGGCACAGAATTTCTAGGGGGGCACAAGAAGACTATCTAAGCGGAGTGCATACCATCTACCATGGGCTGGGCGAGTTTGGGATCATTAGAAATTTTTTGGTTGCGCAAGCCTCGATGGCCGGGGGAAAATGGCCCTTTCTCGGGCTTTTTAGGTGGTTGCGTGTACCAAGCCTTCACAACATGGGCATATGATCACAAATTTTGTAACGGTGGAAAATTTTGACTTGGTCGGAATTCGGTGTCTATCGTTGCCCGACCTGGGTGACTTTAGCTTTCAGCGTACAAGAAATTTTCGTTGGGTGTGCAAGCCCCCAGTTGGCCGGACAAAGCCGTGCACAGCGTTTTAGCTGCGTGTACCAAGCTTCAAACATGGGGATTTTATTATCACAAATTTTGTCATCTGTGGAAAATTTTGACATTTTGTCGGAATCCAGTCCCATTGTTGCCCCGACTTCAACTTTTAGCTTTCAGCGTACAAGAAATATGAATATGACCTTTCCCTTGTGGCTCAGGTACAGTTTGTAACAAGCCTTCAACGTGGGGCATTTTATGAACGATCACAAATTTTGTAATCGGTGGAAGATTTTGACATTTTATCGACTTCAGTCCTATGATTGCTCCGAATTTTTGGCCAGAATGTTCAACAATAATGCTCCTTAATTACGAAAACACAAAGTGCGAGCGTGCGGGAGGGGGGGCACAAGGTTTCGAGGGGGGCCCCCCCTTGGCGATGCCACTGGGCGAACGCCTGGTTGGGCGAACGCCTGGTTGCGCGATCAATGGTTGCATCTATTAGTCACCATGCAAACAATTACAAAGCAATCCACGTGTTTGCTGTCCAGAATTTTGGTAGTAGCATTTACTGAAACATCTTACTAATCAGGACTGATTTCATTCTAGGCCTGATTATTGACCATGTCTTCGGTTTTGGTCACTGTGCACAGCACTGGTGGGCGGATGTACATTTGCTACTCTGTGGGAGGAAGTGCAGAAGTAACTTGCCATTTACGATTGGTGAAAATCTTATGAAAATTAGCTTTTTCAAAAACTCATGGACTAAAATAGGCCCTCGGCAAGATGCTGTCGGAAAATCGAGTCAAGTATACCGTGCTGAACGTAGACCCCCAGCCCCAGCTCAAAATCTACTCAGTCATGATACATCAGTCATAGATATTGACCCATCAGTTACCTCAAGGCAGAGCGCAGATCAAGGAGGGGGAACAGTATGCGATTGAAATGCCTCAAATCACATCATCATCTTTGGTAATTCGTTTTTTCCATGTACTATGAGAATCTGGAATGGACTTCCCCAGGATGTTATTGATGTCAAGACTCATGAGATATTTCAGAAGGGAATTTTGTGCCTACTTGAATTTTAGCAATACGAATTAATTGAATTTTCGACCGCACTGATGGAGTTGACCTCCTAGTTAAGCTCCCTCGTGGAAGATCAGGAGGAAACCAGCAAAGTACAAAGTACAAAGTATCAAATTGCACCTGGTTGTGGTGGTAGACGCAGTGTTCAATTTAACTGGTATAGCATTTAGCCGTGTAGTGAGAGGACAAATGTTATTGTCAAGTCTGGTATATATTATTCTACACGGAGCGAGTTACTGGAAACCACCCCCCATTTGGAGACGCCCAGGAGACGCCAGAGTGACCTTCTACAGCCCCTGTACCTCCGCCAACGGAAAAAAAAAACACACAACCGCCCAGCTGTTGCACCTCACTGCCGCCGAGAGCCAGTTCGCCAAGGCCAGGATAGGCTACAAGAGCCAGGGCAAGACTTGTCTTTGGGCGATCCTCCTCAGTACGGCCAGCGAGTAAGTTACTTGTTTGCTTACTAACTTTATCATCCCCATGGTGATTCGTCATGTAGGGCCGAATTCACTATAGCAGTTTGCTAGCCAAATTGGGCATAATTGCTATTCATATCCACAATTGATCAGCATTTTTGTGAATAGGCAACACACACTAAGGCTTGGGACGTCGCCATTTTCAGTGAAGAGTGGCTAATCGAAAACGAATCACTAAATTGAACCCTGGGTAGACTCTGCTTCACAGCAGTGTGAGGAGATTTTCGAAGTATAACTTCTGGATGTCTGAGAACTGACTCAATTTAGTCAATGGGGAAATGAATGAATGGGTGTGTGCCACCATTATAGTAACAGTAAAAAAAAAAAAAAACTTTAGTTCCTTTAATTCGGGGGGGGGGGTTTATCTGCTGCTTTGTGGGAAGTGAATGCGGATTTACTCTCGACATTATCTGAAAGGGGGTTATCCAAAAGTACTGTACAAATGCCGAAAATTTCATGAAAATTGGTCAACTTCTGGCAGTTTTGAAATTGAAAAAGTGAATAAATGCGAGTGTGCACTTCTTCTAAGTACCAGCTTTCTATTCTGGGACTAGGAGGGAATTCAGAGCAATTGCAGACTACCCTGCAACTTCTAACTTCAGTTCAAAATCACACACACAGAAGTGCACTCAAGCATGACACTCTATAGAGAACGATGCAGGTTGGAAGAGTTTGCAGGGTATTCTGCAATTGGTCTGGGAATCCCCTCCCTGGGATTTATTTCCAGAAAAGGATTTTAGAAATATAACTTGAGAAGACGGACTTGGGACAGTAACACTATACAGTAAACAACCCCAGCACCCAGAATATTTTTGAGGGAATGACCCTACTGGCATTTTCTTTTTACTGGCATTTTTTTTTAGAGAGATTTCACAATATCAGAAGAAATTCCCTTCCCCTCTCCCTTCCCTCCCCTCACTCAGCCAACACTGCAAATTTAGTACGTAGGCCTAACATAGGCTCGTACTATTCAACACAGACTGAACATGGTAACAAGTGAAAGTTAGGCCTAACATACATTCAATTACATGGTAACGTTAGGCTACGGCGAATCTGTGAACTTCATACATCCTAGCCCTGACGTTAAGGCTAATCAGGCGAAGATACGATACGATACGGACTATCACCTAATCAATATAATTTCCTAAGGAGGAACCAATCAAGTGACTGAATGAAATTAAGCAGAACTTTCTGATCACTGCTGCTTACCAACTGTAGGCTGCCATCTTGGGAAAATGATGGGATTTGTTTTTGTCACGTGTCTCCACTCCTACAAAAAGCATGCAAAGACATAACTAATGAGTGTCTCGGTGATGTGGGGGAACTGGGAATAGAATCCGAGATGATAAATTCATACATCGATTTAATATAAAAAATACATGCTGGAATTATTTATATTCATGATTGCGAAAGGTCATAAATGCTAACAAAGTTTTGTGTATACCTATCATTGAAATAGTTTTTCTCACGCATCCCACACCCCCCCCCCGGTACTGACTGAAGGTAGAACCAGAACAGCACTTTTTTGTTGACGCCCCTTCAATTTCCGCTTTCTTCTGATTCTCGCTAGAGCGCCAGCCAGTTCACGGAGTAAGCGAATCTCATTGGGGGAGGGGGGGGGACCCCCCCTTTCCAAACACAGCACAGAGACGTTGCTTCACCTGTGACCTGTCCGTATTACATAAAGGGCTGTCCGATTTTTTTCCAGGGCCTCTATTTCCCCTTATTCAGTTATGGTGTGTGTGTGTGTGGTTTTTCACATGTTGAAAAAGTTTTAACCAGCAGTGGCTTAGTTTCTTGACATCCTTCATCCCGATTTTCAGGTTGTCGCCATAGGCGTCGATCCGGGGGCAGGGCGACTTTGGGGGGACAAAATACGTTGAGAGCATTTTTCTTTCTGGCATAAGAGGGGCCTTTTGTTTTCCCCGAATTCCTGTGCTGGGCTACGCGCCAATCGATTCTGACTCTCCGCTCACTAGCGCTACTTGACGACCCCATGTAATACTCAGGTCCCACCCTCCCCCTCCCCCTCCCCCAGCCCCCGCGCCCCCGCCTGGAATGATCCCACTACGCCGTGTTAGTGCGACAGTGGCCGTTCCTGTTTGATACCCGGCAAATCTCCTGGCCCACATTTCATTTTTTTTTCACAACGGCAGTGGCTTCCCACACCAGACCTTTTTTTGTCCTGGGTGAACAGGGGCCAAGACATTCTCCGGGGTGCACAAGAATACTATCTATATGCGGAGCGCCATCATGGGTCGGCGAGAAGCCGTAGCGGAAAGTTTTGGTTGTGCAAGCCCCCAAATGACTGGAAATGGCCTTTCCCATTCTATGATTCACAAAGTTTGTTATCGTGGTGGAAAATTTTGACATTTTGTCGGAATCCGTTCCTATCTACGTTTGCACCCGACGTGTTAACTTCATCAGCTTTCAATAACGTTGGTGCACGCCCCCGTTTGGCCGGAAATGCCCCTTCCCGGGCGTTTTAGCTGCTTGTACCAAGCTTCAAACATAGGATTTTATGATCACAAAATTTGTAACGTGGAAATGTGACATTTTGTCGAATCCGTCCTTGAATCTTGCCCCGAATTTTGGCCAGAATGTTCAACATTACTGTCCTTACTACCGTACACCCTTGTGAGCTCGCAAAATTGTTCCGTATTTCCGTTGGGCACATCTGAAGAAATCAGACCCACAAAACTTTAGACATTTAGCCAGCTATACTCTACTGTCCCTACCATTATATAACTTCGTCCATAGACGACAGAGACAGGACCCTCCGATTAGTAGTTCCCTGGAGAAATAAATATCTTCCAGAAACTAAAACCCGCATTGAACATCTAAGCAGTCTGATAGCCTCGCTATACCGCAGTTCGAAATTGCACGTGGTTGAGAGGGGAAGTAACGGACAGAGCTCAGTAAAGGGTTTTATAACCGAAAGAGGTGATTGTAGTTTTCAGGTCAATGAGAATGTTGTTGTATATTTTCAAAAACCCACAGATGTGTGATAAGCTAGGGGGCCAATGTAGCAGAAATTACCCATGAGCGTCGGGATGTAGGGAGACGGGCAGAGAGCAACGGGACGAGTTCCACCACTCGTCAAACGCGCGAAAGCCGACTTTGTACACTGTTTGGTGCATTCGAGGCAAATTTGGCGTAATTACTGCCTTCTTGTCATGAAAACAACAAATTAGCCAGGTCATATCAAACAAACTGGTAGTCGAATACTGACTACAGAAATATTTTTTTCGAAATCACAAATCCCATTGGGGGCAAACACGGGGGGCACAAGTTTCTCGAGGGCCGCGTGCCCCCCCCCCCCTTGGCGAACGCCACTGCTAAAACGGTTGTGTACATTAATTCACATAATGTCACTGCCCATATGATAGCTAAATGACGGGAGTTTGGTTCCTGTAAAATTGCAGAGGGCGTGATCCTATTGTGTCTGTTTTGTTTTGCAAATTTCGTCCCCCACCACACCATTTTCCGAAGACTGAAACGGATCGACGCTCCAGGTCGTCGCACTTGCTGGGAACCTAATATCGATGTAACGGCGCCGGCTGCGGTGGTGGGAGGGAGATAACCAAGGTTGGCGCCAGGGGGCAGGGGGGAGGAAGGCCACGCTCCCTGTCAGGAATGCCCCCCCCCCCCCCCCCTCATCATTGGCCTACCCCAAGTTTCTCGACCCGGGTCCATTTTCTTTCGCCCGACCGTACCACAATTTTCATTCAACTTCTTTATATGAAAATTTCCTTTATTAGAGCTAAAAACGCCTCATTTTGTTCTTTCCTTATTCGCCCGTTCCCCGCCTTCCTTTAAAAGACAACTGCAGGCTGTTTATTACTACAGGGACGATCCCAGCAACCACGAAACGTTTCCGAAACAATTTTTATAGGTTTTCTGAAAACTAAAAGTTCTGTTGAGTAACACGAATGCTACGGAAACGTGGACCATACCTCCAAGAAGTGTTTGGGGAAAATATTATAGAAACATTTCAATGTTACTTCAATTAGAGATTCCAGGCAAAATCCAGGAAACAAAACGATAATATATATACTTCGACAACCACTAACATAACTCAATTCCGTTTTGGCGCAAATCAGGTGCCACCAAAACCCTTTAGGAAACTTTAAAAAAAATGTGGAAAATGGTTCTCAAACGTTTCTTCAAAACGCTTTGTGAAACGTTCTGGAAACATTTCTACTAACCTTCGTGTCACTCAAGCAAAAAACGTTTTCGAAACAATCAACGAGAACATGTTAAAATTGTTTTAAACACGTTTTTGTGTGGCAGGGCCAAAGCCGGATAAAAACTGAAAGCGTCATGTCCAAACCAAAGTTAATGTCACTTTCCGTTACGAGTTATAGTCATTTGAAGTTTGTGTATTGTGGAAGCATGTGTATTTGGAAATATCGAAATGCATCCCATCATGCAAATAAATTGATGTCAGACTTGCACAACCCTGCCCAAACATTCCTCGTTCCTATTGAACTTCAAAAACATTAATTTAAATTCGAAAAACATTTAGTACATGGGAGAGGGTTGCTGTAGGGGTGTAGTAGGGTTGATGGGTACTTTGGTGGAGAAAGACAACATAAACTTAGCAGAACTCTGCCAAATGTTGACTTATTAAAACAAAAATGAAACAATCAAATCTTGACATAATTGCCTGTGTTGTCCAAGTGTTACGTCATACGTTATTGCGCGATTGGGTTTCCCCCATTTCTCTGCTCGGAAAATGGCTCTCTGCGTTGAATATTGGGGGGGCATATGAGGTAGCACATCTCAAGCGGTGTGCCACCCATGGTTGGCGCGTAGCGTACAAGGGAATTTGTGTTTACAGACCCCCCAGATTTGCAGGGAAACCCCGGGCACTTCTGGGGTCATATGGTAGTAAGCAACATCCCCAAGATCGTAAATAAATTCCCGATTTTTATAGTTCACAAGAAACATTCTTGAAAGAACTGAACAATGTTTTTCCGTACAATTCGGAGCCACTGTCCGATTGGTGACGCCTTAGGCTACAAGATTTTCGTTTGTTTTTTTACAGACCCCCCAGTTTGAAGGAAACATCCACTTCCCGACCGTATGGCAGTAAGCACGTCCCTAAAATTGGCAAGAAACTTCAGAATTTCATTTTATAGAAAGTTTCTTGAGGAACTCGGTGTGTATTCCTTACAATTCGGGTTAGCCGCCACCATCATTAAGACGCGTATGGTACAAAGGGACCATTGTCGTTTTACCGACCCCTCAGATTGCAGGAAACGGCATCTCCCACGCGCTGTATGGCGTGGCAACGTCTCTAAAATTGGCATAATTTTCAGAAATTTGTTATTCAAGAAGTTTCTTGAAGAATCTAATTGCATGTGTATTCCTTGCAATTTGGGCCAGCATTAGTGTCTCGTATAGGTACAAAGGAAATTTTTTGAGCCTTACGAATCCCCCCGGTTGCCGGAAACGGTACTTTCCCTGTCTTATGGCAAGTAACAACACCCCAAATATATGACAGATAAATTTCTGAATGTTATCTCAGAAACCTCTGAGGAACTGATCTACGTTTATCCGTACCTTCGCGCCACCATAGTTGACGCGTACCGTAACACTAAATAGTCCCTTACCGACCACCCCTCCCCCCCTCCCCCCCCCCCCCCCCCAATGGCAGGGAGCGACACTTCCCGCGACTTAGGCAGTATGCAATCACTGAAATTGCCAGTGAATTTCCGCACTGATCGATGTTATCCTTACATTTCTTCATCGTGCATGGTCTCCATTCCTGCCAAAGCCTGTTTCGAGATCATCCCATTCGAGGACCCTCCAATGGATTGGAGCTGCCGCAATTGAAAATTTGCATGCTTGAACATACGTCATGGAAAATGTGTGCATTTTTCTGGCATTTAATTGAATGAATTGAGCCAGTCATTCAACCAGTTGGTCATTTTTCAGATTATTTGCCGCTCAACTTTTTCGTCCAATTTCTCATGTCTCGAATTTCTTCGCCCGCTCCGCGCCTGTAGGTTTCATACGTCAATCACGGACCTCCATACTAATGTGCACGATCCCTGCCCTGTTGTTTTTCGTTACCTATATAGCTTTCATCTTTCTATTAACAAGTGCAAAGTCGGAACGTCCTTGGTAGCTGCGGGGGGGGGCATGCCCCTATGGCCAATGAAAAGCCTCCTGTGCTCACAGCATTTCTAGGTCTCCAATTGAGAAATTGACCGGATGTATGTAACAAATCCTGCGATGCAGGGAACTAATGTAACCTAAGCGAGTATTTGATGAAAGACAAATCATCTGCCCCCTGGACCTTCTAGAATTCTTGACCAAGTTAGTGTAACAATCCTGCTCGGCAGACGGTGACTAATGTTCACTAGGGGCGAATGTGATTAAAGACAAATCATCTTCCCCTGGAACATTCCTTACCGATAAGGTAACACTTCGCTCCGCAGTCGGATGGAGTAATGTAAACAAACTTGTCTGGAAGTCAGAGAGCTCAAATTAAAGTTGGAATTGGGGTAATTAATTAATTGGATTTAAATTGAAATTAATAAAACGATGCAAACATAAAGGAGCGTAGCTAAGGTTGGCAAGGAGCAGCTCCATCCACCTGCCAGTTTCCCCCTGCCTCGCATGTCTGGTTTATGAGTTATGGATGAACGTGACGACAGAAGGGACGACGAACGGACGAACGAACGGACGGACGGAGAGACAAGAATGACTGTAGAGCTGCTCTCCCTCCGCTCAGCTAAAAAGCACGTCGGGCTGGCAACGCCATCTGAACAATAGGATCATTAACTAAACTGTGGCAGTGTCGAGGAATGGCAGTTGGATTCCGGCATTGTTGTTGGGAAAGGGGGGGGGGGGGGGGGGGTGGGGATGCGACCATGACTCAAGTCTTGAACCAAATTCTCCTCCGTGTCCTACCTATATGTTCACCACACGTGAAGATGACACTATGGACAAAAAGCCTATTTGCCAGAATCTGACACAGTTAATTATTGTACACTGGCCCATGTATTATACATGTACGGAAAAGATAGGATCCCGATAGAATTTTTGCATTTCGCCTTTCCTCAAACCAAAAATTAAACAATCTGATAAGAATATGAGTTCGCATTTTTGTTTTGGCCGTACTGTACATTATGATTATAGTGATTTTTTTTCGCCAGTCGGCAAAATATTGGGGGGGGGGGTAAACTTGAATATTATTTATTCCCCCACCAAAAATATTGGGTGAACATGTTTTCCCCTCCCCCCCCCCCTCCCCCACCTCCCCCCCCCCCCCCTGTGATCGCCGCCCATGTCAAGCTGCATGGCACTCAATGGAATTCTATACTGCCGTAATTGCCAAACATTTTAACCCCTCTTACAGGGCCTTTCAATCTCCACTTTAAAAATGGCATAATCAAGGGCGGGACGGACAAGATGGAATAATATTTAAGCGGAGCGCCACTATAACTTCGCGTAGCGTACAAGATTGTTTTTCGTTTGACAGACCCCTAATTCAGGAAACGGCACTTTCCCGTGCGTGTGGGGCTTGGTAGCATTCCTGAAATTGATAACATTTTTTTTTTAACCCGCAAAAATATCGCCTTAGAGCTGCAATTTCAAGCTTTTGCGTCGGGTGCTGTGACCTTCTAAAATACGATGCAGGTGAGGTTACGGTCATGGACGGAGCAATGGAAATGGGCTATGGCAACAACATTCGTTCGCGCAATGCCGCCGAGATTTTGCAGGTATCCTAATTTGTACCAACGACAGTGCAATGGCCCCTCTCGACTTAACTTAGTAGGCCTGAGTTCTTTATCCAGAGATTACGGCCCTCATTTTTTCGTCTTTGAGACCAAAGGCGCATGGGAGGGCCACTTCTAATTGGGACAGACAAGTGCAATGAGTTATAAATCAGAAGTACAACGGCAAATCGAAAATTTTACACTTTACATTCCATCGAAGTCCGGCAATTTTGGGATATAAACTTATCCTCACCTGATTTGGTACCAGGGTCTTTGCACGAATGTGCGTTCTCTGCCGGAAAAGTCTTCGACGGCTATTTGAGGGGTTCCTACCAGCACTGTGTGCCTGCCCCATAGTGAGTACACGTACACGCACCCAACTTTCAACAAGCCCGGTTGGCAACCAATAAAATTGATGCGGTTTACTCTATTTTAATTTGCAATAACATTAAGCCAAAAAATCACAGGTCCGTCAGGTGGTAGGATTACCCCCGTCGCAGTCAACCTCCCCCCCCACCCCCAAAAAAAAACAACAAAGTGTACATTTTGGGCCTTCCACGAAACTCCAGGCAATATTTTGGACTTCATTTGGAATTCACGTGAATTTTAAATCATGTCTTTTGACAACGCAATTTGTGACGCTCTGCCGCATTTTCAATGTCGCACCGTGTGCCCTCATATTGTCGCACCAGGTCGCACCCTGATTAACAAAACAAAAATAACAGGAATCCTGCCAGTGGTTAGCTACACGCCGAGCCTCGACCCACTTCACCTCGAGATAGCGATTCTTATGTCGGTTTGTTTATCTTACCAACTGGACCCTAGCAGGAATCGATAACGTCCAAAGAAGGAGAAACACCACCAGCTGGTAAGCCAGTCTTATGCGAACGTTAGGGATTGATGGAGGACCCTTCTTTCATTGATAGTTTAGAAAAAATCCAGAGTAAGTTTCAGTATTTTTTTTTTTTTTCGTAAGGAACCCGTATATGTCTTCACAAAACAAATTAATGTCTGAACACTACCTGACTACTGGCACATGAAACCCCGAAAAAATCGAAAATGGAGCAGCAGAATTTCACTTCAACTTGATAATTTGGGTCATTATGCATTGGTTTGAACACGGTTTACTGCTGGATAGTCGAATACAGTGTCAACGAAATAGCAGGCGGGCTCAAATACGGGGGGACAAAATGCATCACGTCCCCCAACCAAAATATAGGCGGGGGGACCGCCGTCCCCCTCCCCTGTCTCCCCCATGATCGCCGCCAATGAGCCAAGGTATCCTAATTCTCATTGGGCACAGTTTGCCTTTCGCCGAGATTGTAGAACTTTTCTGCTCATCGGCGTCGGCGAATATGAAATACTTAGCAATGAATATTGAAAAAGGGGTCCAAACAGGCGAGCAGTCTTAAACGACAGGCGACCATCTACACAACCAATACGACAATGCGCATTCGCCATATTCGACTTCCAAGAGAGGATCTCGTAAACTGGAAGGTTTCGGGCATCCCACCACTCCTGGACCCTCGGAGACCTGTATACTCCTGATTGATTGGTGACTAATGTATTTTCACGGTGTTTGGCTGGGATTCCCATAATAGATATGCGTGTTCCGGTCTGGATGTGAAACTCAACATATTTCGAACGAAAACGGACCGTTTGTTTTCTAAGGAAAACACTGAAGTTTCACGGCGAAAAACCATAAAATGCAGCAGTCCATGCATATTCTCGTTGATTTGCTTTTTAAGGAAATATCTCATGGAATTCATTCGCGGTGATACGCTTCCGTATCCGCATTGGTACATTTATGCTTTTTTTTGCTGTTTCGGTTTAGTTATGTCTTTTAATTGATAATATTTCTGCCTGCCTCCGTGGAACCAATATCAATCTCTAGCAAAGTAATAGGAACATATTCAAAATCATGCCCCCGCTCAGGCAGTTGCGTAAATTGGCTTCTTTACCTACCAGACGCCTCTATGGAACCTAGCCTTCTTCCTTCAAGCAAAAGTCCGGTCGCGCGAATGAATGTTACAATTCCGTCACCACTCTGTGACACCGTGGTGACCACAAGGAAGGGACACACTATCCGAGATGTAAAAACCAATACGCAGTATTTTTCGCATACATATAGTCTATATAGACTGGAGTGAATTACGGTATTGAAAACAGATTGGTTTTAAACAAGGTTAATCAGTTAGCCAAAAGCTCTGGCGAAGAAATGTGTTAATTACGCCTTGCATCATGTGCTGCAGTCTGAGTAGTTTGACGAAAAAGATTGTCTTGAACATGGAAGGCGTTGAGCAGTAAGTATAACCCGACAACAACTGCTAAAAAAGTGTTCGGGTGATATATGGTTTTGACCGTGTCCACGCCGTCTCCGCCGCCGTCTCCGCCGCCGCCGTCTCCGCCGCCGCCGCCGCCGCCGCCGCCGCCGCCGCCGCCGCGCCGCCCGCGCCCGCCGCCCGCCGGAAACTTTATAGGCGTTAGTGCTCTCATTCTTCAACACTTTATCCGATTTGACACAAAAACTGGTCGTATGAGTAAAATCTCGGATAAGTTCGAATGGGCTATATCGTAGATTTGCTGCCCTCTATTTCGCAGGTTTTCTGCAAAAATTTTAAAAGTTTGTGGATTTTCACGAAACGTGGGGGTAGGGGGTAGTTGATGGAACCGAAAAACATGGCAACAATTCCAAGGTCATGCGAGGTCGAGTTTGGCATTCTTGGCCAGTAGGCCTAATTAGCATAATGTATGTGATATTCAAACTTCATTGGATTTTCATGAAACTGGTGAATGGGCCAATATCAGTGCCGATGAAATTTTCTAATGTGGCCGAGTCACGGAAGGTCATCTTGCATGACTAACTTTGCATAACAGTTGGCCAATTAGCAATTAGGCAATTTATTCAACGTGTTGGTTCTCACGAAAGTGGTGAGTAGGGACCTTCTAAACTAGTCCCGATATTAAATTATTCAATTGCGTTGAAATCACTGAAGGTCATTACGTGTGTTAATTTACATATTCGTTAGCATAATTAGAATAATTAATGCAAGTATTTTCTCAACTTTAGCGATTTTGACGAACTTTGTGGATAGGACCTACTACCAGTCTGATTAATTTATTCAATAGCATCAAGATCACTGAGGGTAAATTCGTGGGACTAATTTGCATTATTAGTTGTCCTGATCAGTCAAAATGATGAGTTAATACTTTTTTCGCAATAACATTGGACTTGTCATTGGAATTGCAATATGCTTCTAGGAGTGGATGCACAAATGGGTTTTGTAACATTTTTCATAAAAACCGCCATGTAATGGAGGTCATAAAGGTCACTTCACTTAGAGGTCAAAAAATGATTTAGTATTTCGGCAATAGCACTGGCGTTTGTTCATGCAGAATGCAAAATGCTCCTAGGAGTGATTGTATCACACGGAGAGTAACAATTATCGTGCTAAAAACAGCTGGTGGCCATTTAGATAGAGGAGCATAGTACATAAAACTATGCGATGTAACAAGCATAAGTTAAAATCGGAGAGAGAGTGTAGGCGTCGTGGTGGACCCGTTCTTTTAATAACAGTTCCGGGCATCTGTGTGTGGTTGTCACGCGCGACCGGGCACATTAAAGATGTATGTTGATCCAGCAGACACTGCATCGGCGTATTGGTTGGGGCACCGGTTCCAATAGAGAATCATCCCCAGTACTTGGGTACGGCTGCCGAGAAAACCTTCAGTGATGCGGCGCAGAGTAGTAAAATACAGATTTCTATCCTCTCGGTAGAGAAATCTCGACACTTGCATAAATGTGGAACTGACCATCGAATCAAATTAACTATTCGTGGTCGGAGTGGAGGAGAGTCCGAATTCGCCAGCAGGTCCGGTTCCCACGAGGAGTCCAAGATGGCGCGGACCGGTAGTAAGATCTCGCTCGTCACGGCGCGGGTAGCGACATAGGTGGGACGGCTGGAGAAGACGTCGCGAACCCGGCTGTTATAATGGTAGAGGCGTCAAACACGGCAGGTAGGTTGGTAGTTAGAAAGCGTCGAACTCGCTGTACTGTCGAACTCAGCGTCGAAATGGAGTAGGCGTCGAACTCGGCCTGTACTTGGTAAATAACGGTGTCAGCAGTCACGACTCATGGACTGGATGGGGATGTGGTACATGCGACCCGGCGACCCGTAACGGAAGTCGAAGATGAGCATAGTACATAAAACTATGCAATTGGTGTAACAAGCATAAGGTAAAATCGAAGAGAGCGTGTAAAGCGTAGACCGTTTCTTTATATA
The DNA here is from genome assembly GCA_026419785.1 of Sclerodactyla briareus. Taxonomy (NCBI): domain Eukaryota; kingdom Metazoa; phylum Echinodermata; class Holothuroidea; order Dendrochirotida; family Sclerodactylidae; genus Sclerodactyla; species Sclerodactyla briareus. Next base: position 175,848 of record JAODTK010002366.1, on the reverse strand, counting down.
TAAACAGTTCCGGGCTCCCCCCCCGGTGTCACGCGCGACAGGGCACATATAAAAGATGTATTGTTGATCCAGCAGGCACTGCATCGGCGTCGTATCGACAGTGCACGGGTTCCAATAGGAGAATCATCCTTCAGTACTTGGGTACGGATCGCCGAAGAAACCTTCCAGTGATGCGGCGCAGAGTAGTAAAATACGGTTAGCCTCGTAACACGTCATTATCATTAAAGGTCATTCGAGTCATTAGGGGTCAAAAAACTTTTTTGGAGATAATCGGAGAATGAATATCTGCGAAGGCTGGATGGTTCCCACCATTGTGATATAATTGTTGACCTGCTGTGGGTGACCTCTGACCTGAAGTTGGCCTCTGTCGAAGTGGTCATGTGGTTAAGGTTAGATCTTGATTAAAATGTGCTTATTAGGAGGGACGGGCAAAAAAAAAATAGAAATGGTTATTTTGGATATGTGATCGAGCGTTGTGTGCTTTATGGAGGGAAACAACTCCCGCTTGGATAGGACGCATACTTGGGTAGTTGATAGGGGTCAAAGTTCAATTTATACCTTTTTCGCAATAAAATTGGACTTGTCATGGGATGCAATATGCTTCTAGGAGTGAATGCATCACATGGAGTGTAGCAATTGTCATAAGAACCCGCTGTATTGAAGGTCATTAAAGGTCACTTAGGAGTCAAAAAACTGATTTTAGTACTTTTCCGGCAAAAGCCCTGGGTGTGTTCATCAGAATTGCAAAATGCCTCCTAGGAGTGGATGTATACATGGGAGATAACAAGTTTCATAATATCTGTCATATCATTAAAGGTCATTCGAGGGTCAAACTTGGGGTCAAAAAAATGTTTGTTGGCTTTAATGGGAAGAAATTGAATATATGCGAAGGCGGATGGTTCACCATTGTATATAATGTTGACCTGCATTTGTGTTGGTGACTCTGACATGAAATTGACCTCTGTCGGGTTGGTCATGTGGTTAAAGGTTGAGTCTTCATTCTAGAATATTGTACGGTTTCATGTTCACCAAATTTCTTGATAAGGATGGGGCGGGGATATATACGTCTGCGGTTTACCCGCCGACATTTTCTAGGTTTTTGTCTCCTTGACGCAGTAGAGGATCTGTGTGAGTGTGAGAGTGAAGGTATGTGCCTTGTACGACTGTGAAAAAGAAACTCAATCACAGTATGAATGGAGAACTCATACGTGGTATGTATGTCTCCATAAAGAGTACTGGTCCCTAGTGTTTTGGGGTCAGGTCAAATGACATCTGAGGTCATAGCGGTCAAGGTACGAACTCTTGTAAGCACGATAAGCAAAATGTTTAGTCCGAGATGAAATTTGGTTCGTAGCTTTCTTATGGAAGCACAGGAACCCTATTGCCATATTCTCGATGGTGTCCGGGGGTTCTTTTTGGGGTTAAAACATGAAAATAGTAGCAAAATGATATCTTGACAAATTTTTTGGCTCGTTAACACGATAACTCGCGAACCCACGGACGGGCGAAGCTCATACTGATATATGTGTTCCCATAATGCATACATTAACTTATGGTTTGGTTGTTAGTTAAATGTCATCTGCGGCCACCATAAGGACAGTCTGAAATCATTGAAACCCATACCCTTGTCCTATCGAGCTGAATTTGATATGTGGCGGATTCACGGGGAGTAAAAAACCCCCCATGTTTTTTATGTATATGCTAAGAAAATATATATTTCCGGACTTCGAAAAATATAACTGAGCCCCACTTTGGATTAATCGAGCTTATGGGTATGTGGGTCCCTGATGTTTTGGGCTCGGGTGAACGTGTACCTGAGGTCACCAGAATCTGAAAATCATTGTATCCTGGGTAGTCTTGCTCGCTTGGTACGGTCGAGCGGGGAGTTAGGTGCACGTGTAGCTCTTTGCTTAAGGCCAGCAGCCCATTTCTGGCGTATTTATATATATCGAACGAAACATTTCAGAGTAATGTTGTAACGGAAAGTTTTGATCGTCTAGGTAAACTACATTGTTGACCTACTTCTAACGTTTCTTCATAACGTACCGACTCGTCGTGTTGCAACGAATCAATACTATTCAACTACAATGACGTACTAAATCACTTCTATCACCTATATTTCCAGTTATGCCTCTGTACAAGCTAAAACAGTTTGAAACACTGACAAATTTCATATTCGACATTGAATTCTCGCACTGGAACATCTCCCGATGAATAGCGTGAAGGGCAGTTCTGTTCGCCTTGTTGGCTACCACTGGACACAACTTTTCATGTAGGCTACCCTCATGCAGCATGGCAATGGAAATCGGACATGACAATTATTAACCTTTCGTCCATATTGTTTTTCCAATCCCTAGTGACCAAGCGTTCGAATAATACATGCACTAACGTGTACATGTCCGGGTGGGTTTCAATCTCAGTGCAGGCTGCACTCTCCACGGATCCTAGGGGCAATAAAACGTCAATTTGACATCTCCGTGACCAATAAACTGATGAACAGAGACTGTTGAAGGCCCAAGTTCCATACTAGGGTTCGGGCTGAGCATGGGTTCAAATAGACTGTTCCCATTTAATTTTACACGTGAGGAGGCCGCGCTCAGTGGTACACACGCGGCAACCACACAATGTATCTTTATACAAGGGACTCCCGATAATTTATGGTCGCTCGCCTACCAGCCAAAAGCTGGTCACGAACGTGACAAAAAACCCGGAAGTTGGCTATCCTCCTAGGAATCATGTGCGTTGCGTTCTGTTGTTTTTTGGTAACATTTGGGCAACACGGAAATAAACCCTCCCATCAGATGCTAGACACCTCGGAGAAGTTAGCACACACATTCCATAATTCGTTTTTTTATGCGTGTGCTAGCTGTCGTCACTCGAGTAGTGGGGTTTGTCTTTTCATTCTGTCGCAGGGGTGATCCCGGGTCAAGGTCGAGACCGAAATTCTTACAAGTTCCACTTTTCACACAACTACGGTCAACTGGCGCAACCGCGCTGACGTCTAACTTACTTTTGCCACACTGTCGGGCATTTCATGAATAGTTTGCAAGTTGACGATTTGGAGGGAGTATGATTTCGTGCAACTGGGTCACATGGTGTTCGCACTCTGTATAGCTCCATGCCCACATCAGCAATACAAAACAGGCTGACCAATTCCAGGGAATCCTACAAGATGTGCTAGTTATGCTGGTAAAAATATCATTACCCTAACTGTCTCTACATTAGTGTACCAACGTTTCAAGACATAGCCTAAAGCTCTACCATGTACCCACTAATCCTATCCTAGGCACTGCAAACTCATTCCCTAGGAGCACTTTGTGTAGTCAGTCAATGAAGCAGCCACAAAATACCTTTACAGTATTTTTCACTCATTTTGTTAGTGTATTTGCCACCAGATCCTGATATGTTTGTTCTTGGCATCTTACCGTCACAAAAAATGGCGATAATTCTGCATTTCAATCAGATTTCTGCGATTTCTATGTGGAAGTAAGAATGACAAGGACAACATCATGATTTAGTGGTGATACCCCACCAATGATGAAATATTCTGGCTTGCAGTTGCTCCTTGACTGCGAACACAAAGTGCCCCTTGATGATGAGTTTCGCATCGCTGCCTATAAACGGGAATTTCTGCAGTAGGCCTACACAAACATCGCAGTCATCACTCCAAGGGTAATACTCCCTGAATTGGTTGGGCTATGAATCATGGACCAGGGACTTTTGTCTGGGAAAATTAGCATCTGAGTCCTCCAGCAGAACAAACTGAGTATAAGACAGTTTGACAGTATCATGCCCATTTTCCAAATACTGACCTGGCAGCAGTCCTTTATTAGTGGAACGTCCAATTTCTTGGTGTGGTTTCTTAATGAATTTCAATGGGCTACAAGGAGTTAGACCACAGCGGAGGCGTCCAGCATTACAACAGAAACTAAAGGACACAGGTATTCTGTAAGCTCCTCGTTGTTCTATAGATAACCATAACACAACATCGAGATGGTCTGGACAGCCGTCCCCAAAATAAAATGTGCATCTGTGCTTGCAGTTTCATGAAACTAGAATCGAACTAAACAGCCTGCACCAGCCTGCTGCATCCCCCCCCCCAGCTGACGGCAATACCACGCCCAGTCTCCTATCCCGCCCAGCGATGCAAAAAAGCCTACCTTGGGTCACACCTGCCAAGATCAAGGCATCACTGGCTGGGACGAAGGGAGACAAATACCAGCCGCCGCCAACAGAGGGAGCCTACGATAGCCGATTTACCTAATCGCACAGGCTAAAACTGGTACAAGCTGAAACATGGTTGACTAGATTGAGGCACCAGGAGCTGTCAGACAATACGCAGATGAGCGTGACTGTCAGATCTGAGTGACTCAACCTCCCAGGAAAGAAAAAACGGCGTAACATAGAAGATACTGTACAGTAAAAATTTCTCCCTCTGACATATTGGCACCACCCTTTTTCAGATGCATGATTAATCACAGACTCAATGGACCGACACTTGGATTCTCTTCCATGCTACTTCTCCATGTTTCTACAATAGAATCTCAGCCATAGCGACACGGGGCGCGAAGCCAGACAAATCCTCACGGGTAGTAAGCCAGACTCTCGGTTCCGGATCGCCGTATTCTGGGGAGCCGGTAGGTTCCGGCAAACTCAAGTTGTGCACCAGTGCAGAGACACCGTGGCCAGTGCGACTTCCCCCCGGCGGAGGTCAGCAGGGGACCCACGCTCTGGCCAGGAGGGTCTGGAGTCCCCCCGATTGTCCGACCGCCAAAGGGTGTGACTTGGTCGTAGGAGGATTTCTGGGCGCCCTTCTGGAGGTAGTAACTCTACGAGAAATGGCACCTGAAGGTTTGACGAGATGGATGACTCTGAGTTCCCGTGCTCGTAGATTGCCCAGCTGTTACCGGCTGCTGTGCTACAGCCAACTTGCTGGGTTTCATGACCGCCGGATCCGATGCGAACAGTCCGGGAGTAGGGAGCTGGGTGTCCTCTTCCGAGCTTTCTCCAACGCCGCCCAACATGGCTAGATCCAGACCAGGACCACATCCTGGGGGCTCACTCGGAGCGTGAGGCCTGTCTGCCCCTCTACGGCAGGCGCATGACTCGTTCACGCCCCAGGCACCCGCGTGCCTGAGCCCACCGGCTTGCGACAAACCCCATTCTCCGTTGGCGCCTCTACCTTGTTATCATTAATTAATGCAATAACCATGTTGTTAAAAAATTTAACTTGAAACTGTGCATAGGTAGAACGAAAAAACAAATCTGCTTATTTGTCTATCAGTCCCCTCAATATCAACCATCTTTCAACCTTCCAGGTGACGATGTTGGTTTTGAGAGCTCCGTTTACAACAACACCGTCTGCAAAACTCCAAACCTTGACCGTCTTGCTAGGCGTAGCGTTACCATAGCATGGGTATACCTCAGTGAGCAGCTGTTCCCCGAGTAGATCTGCACTCCTCTCAGGGTTGCCAAAGTCACCAGAATGGAATGTACGGCCTTCACCACTCCGTGCATCACTTCATGCATTTGATGTGTCCAGTCACTCCCTGCTATACTCAAGGAGGCAAATATTAAGACTGGTGAGTAAATATGCAAATTTTATCTTCTGCCTCTAAGGAATTTAAAGTGATCAAGAGGGCAAGGGCACGAGAGCATGAAACAAATCTATTGCCGGATGCAAGTAGAACAACAAGTGGCAACAACAGCAACGAATTCAGCCACGTAGAATGTCAGCTGGTTTTTCTGGATTCTGTAATGTGTTTACCAACCCTGTGAATTCTACAGTATAGGTTGAGGAATGCCAGATGGAGACAGGATGTGATCCCCCCATGTTTACCGGGGGGAACCCGGTTTTAACCCAGGGACCCGGTTCTAACAGTGATGTTAACATAATTCAGAATGCCTATCATCTTGTTGACCTAACAAGAAGAGTGTAGTCTGATTTTTTTCTTTAATGTAGCTACTTATGCTTCATTGAGAGTGTACTCCTAATTGTTCTGGGAAAATATAACAGAAAAGGTTGGGTATGCAGTCTGTAAAAAAAAGTGTAAGAGAATCAGTGCATTTATTGAGAGTGGGGCATAGATTGTGGTAGGTATATAATCCAGCATTCCTGCCATTGGGTGTTGATTCATGGACCATCAGTAACTATGGGAATCTTATCAGTAGGGCCTGTCCCCTGATAGTAACTATAAGCCGGTCGTATTCTGAGTGTGCAGCAACCACAGCACAGTTCGGGTGGATTGACGAGATTCGGTCAGATTCCCCCCATAGCAATATCATTACTGCCTATTTTTAAACTGTCCCACTATTTGAAAAAAGCAACCACTTCATCCTGGGTTTTCGGAAGTTATTGTTGATAATATGGGGAAAATCTGGTCGGTCTTGATTCATATTTTCGGGGAGAGTTTCGAAAGATTCGTTCTGCACCACTGTACATTCAAAGTCGAACTGCGGTCATTTCCCTATGACCTTTGACACAATATCATTATCATCTCATTAACTGTAACTAACTACTGAAGTTAAAACATTAACAATTGAATCATTCTTTTTGTAACTAGGAATTAACATCAGACTCAGCCTGACTGCCTGAGAGCAGCCCGCCATATGACTTTATATACGTATAGGCCCAATAGCTCACATGTACATCATCACACAAAGATTTTTTCTCTACATTTGGGTGAATTCAATTTGCCTCACACATGCCCTAATAAATTGGGACTTTTCCTTGTCCCCAAATACACTGTCAGCATATACTATTCTCATAGACATGCTAGGATAGTTAGGAATAGAATTTGTACATCAGATCTTGAATCCTGATTCATAAACTGAGGCGTATGGGAATGCTGTGGTTTCTGGTCAGACAAAACCTAGCACCTAGAGTAGTACTGCGCACCCCGCTCTGATAATTGTTTCCCTGAAGAATTTGGACATATATCTTCAAAGAAAAATTATCACCCATTCAGTGTTCATCATATTGACATTTCTTGATTTTGTTTTAAATTTTAAAAAAAAATTTCTTCATATTCTGCCTCTTTGTGTGGACAATAACGCATACAATAGAAGATGTGGATTTCCTCATTAACAGGAATAATCGGGAAGAAGCATATTGGCCCAGAGAGTGTATACAAGTTTGACTATGAGCAGACAGAGTTGAACAACAATCTGTTGCAGTGCGCAGGAATGTAACACGGATGAAGGAATTTGTGAGAGAATTCTTCGCCATGGACGACAGTTCCGGTAAATTCAACTTTTGTGTACTGTTGACTGTTGGGTATCTAGTATGTTGCATGAGCTTCCCAAATATTTGTTTTCTTGCAAACACGTTATGCTGTAGCAATATTGCCTTACCATGTATTTACCGCAAGTGACTTCATCTGTCTTCTAACCTAGTAGTGATTAGCAAGGTTCCATATTGTTCATTCCTAAACACAGTGTGTGGTGCTGTACTTGGTACCCTATAGCCAAAGTTAATTTGTATTTACTACATGGCTGGAGTGAAGTTCGGTGATAAAAAATTTGTGAAATTTCTTGAGACTTCTTAGCTTTATTGATGCCTATTTGAAATTTACCCTTTCAACAGATACAAGAGTCCGAAACCTTCATTCAGCCATGTTCTGTGTAGTGCTCACGCTATAGTAATTGGCCCACCTTGCAGGACAATAATTCCTTCTTTCATGAGCTCCACGAATTGTTCTATTGCCGTGTTGCTATGGTGACATTCGGTCGACAATGTGGTGTCCAGGACAGTGCAGGTGTCGGTGGACTCGCAGGTATAATACATGTATTCTATTGTTCCTTGACATGTTAGTTGTCCACTTGACATCAGGCAGAGGTCAAAGCCCTGTAAACATGTAATTTTACAGACAATGCTCAGCTTGTTCAGTATAGAGTTTGGTAGAAGCAGATAAAAAACAATTTATGGTAATATCAATCATAGGAGACATGTTTGCTTGAACGTTTTCAAAGGTCTTGAATCATCCTCCTCCTGAAATACACAAGATGGTAAGAGAAATAATGGTTATTTGATACAGTCAAGAAATAACTAGCTTGCCTCTCTGGTTTGGTTATAAAGTGCTTATCAACATGATAGAATCTTGTTTCATTTTTCTGTTTCATATTTCTGTTTTTGTTTACCCGTAAAAAGAAATGTAAAAAAGTGTGGAATAAATTTACCCCTTGTTCTTGTCTTGCCTGAGCATGTTCAGGAAGCGACAGTAGCTGTCACTTTGTTGTGTGTCATCTCATCTACAAAACTGTGATGAAATTGTGCATTTTGGGGTTGGGTGGACACAATCTGGTTTAGACTTCAGGCGCCAAGTCACTAATCAGGTAGGGTATGTAGCCTATTTTGTGTTTTTCATTGTTCGAGTTCATTAGCAAGATTGCCAACAATTCTCCGGAGCTGAGGTATTGTGATTGGGCATATAGACCTGGAATGGTTGGTACATTAACTGATTGGATTGAAGTTATTAAAGTCTATTGAATTTCCACAAAACCATTTATAAGTCCTGAGTATATAAAACGTGAGTTCCAGAGTCCTTAGAGGTTATTTAATTGAATTAATTTAGGCCAAAATCTCAAAGTTGCATTGGAATTCCATGGAACATGGTGGATGTGGTCCACCTTTGGCCTTGAGATATACAGATTTTGAAGTTACAGAATAGGTCACTAGAGGTCAAATAATTTGTCCCATCGGCATGATTTATGCATAAACGAAAAAAGGACGGTCTGGTTACTAGTTAGTGTCATTCATGTAAATTACTTAAGGTCTAGCAAACTATAGCCACCTGTATGGTGCTTTCAGACGATGCTGTGCCTGCTACTATGTGCTAAGCTAGTAAATCCCTTTCAGATCAGCCTGGGTTGATTGAAGCAAACTAATTCCCGTACCCACCCCGTCAACGAAGAGACCACTGAGCGCAAGCAGTTGAAATTAGGGCTCGAGTACCTACTCGTGTAAGTTTTGTCTTTGCCCTTGTTTATGATGTGGGTGATCTTATCAATATAGTTTTGGCTGTTAACAGACCATTCTTCCTGTACATTGGTTTTAATGACTGCCATCGCTGTCCTGAGAGCAACCTCGGGGATTTCTGTGAGAAGTTCGGAGATGGACAGCCAGGCCATGGGAGTATTCCAGACTGGAAACCAGCATACTATGACCCTAAGGAGGTCATCGTACCACCCTTCCTCCCAGATACCACTGCTACCAGAGGGGACATAGCCAACCAGTACACATCATGAGTCGTCTTGATGCTGGTGATCTAGTTCGTCTGTATATGTGCCTGTCTGTTGCTCTGTGTGTCTGCATGTCTGCCTGTCTGTCTGTCTAAGAGTGGGCTCGTTGCCACTCTTCCCAGATCTCCTTGCCACCCTTTCCAACCAGGTCCATAATAATCGCAAACAGGTGTTCACGTTTCCAGTATAGCTCTTTTCAGCTGGAATGCCTCAGTTCATGTGCCAGGTTCCGCCTACATGGAGCAGGACCACTACAGTGAACTGATCGGATCCAATAACCGATTGTTAAACCTGGCAGCTGTGATTTTTGCTCCAAGCTCTGGTCCCTCTAACGAAGGCGTTATGGATCGGAGTTATCCCACTCAATGGGATCAGTAGCTTCCTCACCGGGGCGGGCCAATCAAAGACTTCATAGTGGACGAAACAAACCACCAGGAGGACGTCACTATGCGCATCCCAAAGTCACAGCTAATGGACTGGAACTGATAGCCCAGTTAACCTAACAACCGTGGTCACTGCTGCAAACTCTGTTCCTTCTAACAGTGGTCTTATGGATCAGGGCTTATCATCTTCAATGGGATGCAAGTCAGCGTAGTAGGAGAGAGTTGGCATAGTAAAGGCGGGCTAGGACTAACCTTCTGACAGCATGATGGCAAGCTTCCTGTGTGCATGATAAAGGGATGGATGCGCCACAAATTTCTCTAATGGAAGTTAACTATTTTACATTTTGAGTTGACCTGATCACAAAGTTAGAAGTCATTCCAAAAGCCATCAAGGGTCAAATTGATAATTCATGTGCCTATTTACTTCCATGGATTACAACAAAACTTGGTGGATGACGTTTATCTTAGTTTCTGACCAAAATGGAGGTCTTTATGGGGGTGTTAGATACTTCTTCCCAATGATTGCTCAAAAAGCAGGGATATACACGTGGCGGTGGACCCGACCTACCCATGTCTAGTTGGAATAATTCTTCAATTCTAAATGTTAAAACACTGGGATTTTTTCGAACTATCCATGCATTATCCAACATGATCAAATTCATACTGTAATATAGTATGGAAGCACATATAACACACAGATAAACGGACGCCCCCTTCGGCAATATTATGTGTGTTACTCTAGCATGAATCAACTCGAAAATCCTGGATACTAAACGGCTCTCTGATGGTGACTGTTCACAGCCTTTTGAAAACCTCCTGCCATTCCCATCTTTTTTGTTTTTGTTTAAGGTGTTGGGATGCTCTTGGATGAGTTAGAGAACCATGGCTACCTCAACAACACACTAATTATCTTCACTGCTGACAATGGAATTCCCTTCCCTAATGCCAAGACCAACCTCTACGAGTCCGGAATGGGAGAGCCCTACCTGATCTCCTCTCCCGTGGAGACTGCTCGCTGGTGGGAGGTAAGGGAAGCCATGGCCAGCACCATCGACATCCTCCCGACGGTCCTGACTGGATGGGCGTGTCCTTCCCCTCATACTCCCTGATGGGTATGAAGGTCATTCCCACAGGAAAGTCGCTCCTCCCTGTGACCAAGGCAGAGCCAAGCTCGGCGACCTTCGACCACGTCTTCTCCAGCCACAACTTCCATGAGGTGTACATGTACTACCCTATGAGAGTGATGAGGAACAAGCAGTACCGCCTGCTCCACAACCTCAACTACCGAGCACCGTATCCCATAGCAACGGACCTCTATGACAACCCCACCTTCCTGGGCCTCATGAACCGTCTAATCGGGGGAGCCGACAAAGTGGTTCAAGACCCTGGATCAGTATTACTACCGGGATGAGTATGAGCTCTTTGACCTGGAGGCAGATCCGCTGGAGACAACGAACCTCGCCGGTAACAGCAGCTATGGTGATAATCCTGGTATAGATGAAGAAGAGTCTGAGGGATTGGCGGGCGGCAACCAACGACTACTGGATCTGCTATCCAGAGGGCGTCCGTTACAAGAACCACTGTGCTGATATACATAATGCGCCACTTAAAAACGTACTCTAGATTTATTGCACCAATGTGTTCTGTGGGATGATTCATTATACCAGCATGTAGGAAAAATGATCAAGTGGACCTACCACTGGAGAGAAGGTTGAGGCTGGCACTGGGTAACCAGACGGTTAAAAATATGCCCTGCACACTATTTAGGTGTGGCTGCAGGGGAGACCAGGCGCTGGGGGGGGTAACAGGCAATGTCCCCCAGGCGGTATGACAAGGTTACAGTGAGCAAAAAAAAGAACAAATAGGATGGCCATCACTCATGCTTTGTGGCCTTCCACCCCCCCCCTCCTCCCTCCATTAAAACATCTCCATCATGCACTTGCATTTGGGGATTAGATCATGTGCAGCACATGGTTTAAGCATAGCCATTTGGTATTTGTTTCATTTTGCGAATAGTCTTTACTCCTGGTCTCATCAATTCGTCTTCCAAATCGTTCTTTCTACAAAGGTATCATGAAAGTGCTCCAGCCTATTCTCTCATATCTGATTCCATTTGATGTACTGCTATATATATAATATTTTTGCATTATATTTTTGTCTTTTCTTGACTTTGGAGAATAGCATGTAGGTTACATCCTGATGCACCATATTGTGTGCTTTTTTTTTTACATTTCCATATGACAGCAAACGGACGCGGAGAATTGGTCCTTGGTGTCTCTAGTTAAATCAGTGGTTTAAAGTTGATGAATAAATCCGATACAGACCTGGTCTCACCAGGCATATACCAGGGTTGCCCTGTCACTCCTTTGTTAACTTTGTAAGACCTGTCAAGACAGGTCCCCTATCTCTTAGACCCTGTGTAGTTTCCTCATGGAGGAGTAAGGAACCCTATTGTTGGTGTAGGTGGGGGTGAATTTTGTCCCCCCAAAAAAAAAAAAAAATGAATCCCGTCTATCGTTTTCAGTCGAAACTGACGAGAGTTTGATCATTGAAATGTTTTATTCAGCAATCTAATTCGCCAGTGAAAATAAGAGAGCATGCGAATAATTCAATCATTTCATTTGATAAAATAGACTTCCAGTCGCGAGTAGAAACCAGCAAGAATGTGGCCTATCTATCGTTAAGGAGGTCTTAGCTACGTCACTCGGTTCAAGGCGGTTCTGTAATGTGAACCTATTCTTTTGGGGTCAGGTCAGAAGTCATCTGAGTCACCAAGGTCAGTCTGACTTGGTGGAAACACGATAAGTCCAAATGGGTTGGTCTGATCCAGGTTTGAAAATTGGGTGTGTAGCTTTCTTATGAGGAGTACAGGCACCCATCGTTTTTTGTTATAGTCGGTGTGCATTTTTGGTCCAAAAATAGAAATTTGGGAAGTTGATATTTGGCCAATTTTTTGCTTTTAACACGATAACATCACACCGTCTAGATGGATGAGGCTCATACTTGTGTATGTTGTTCCCCGCGATGAGTACATGACCCCATTCTTTGGGGTCAGGTCAGAGGTCATCTGAGGTGACAGAGGGTCAAGGTCTGAAAACCTTGTAACAACGATAGTCCAATGGTTGGTTGATCAGGTTGAAATTTGGTGTGGGCGGCTTGTCTGATGGGGACACAGGAACCGCATTGTTTTTTGTATGGTCGGGGTTACTTTTGGTGCAAAAATAAAAAAATTGTGACAAGTTGGATATTTTGGCCAATTTTTGGCTTGTAACACGATAACCTCAACACAGCTAGCTGGATAAGGCTCATAACTTGGTAAGTGCGTTTCCCCTGAATGCGTACATGACCCGATTCTGTTGGGGTCAGGTCGAGGTCATCTGAGGTCACTCAGAGTCAAAGTCCTGAATACCTTTAACACATAAGGTCCCTATGGTTTGTCTGATAGGTTGAAATTCGTGTGTAGCTTTCTCTTGGGGACACACATTAACCCTATTTTTTTGGGAATGGCGGGGGTGAATTTGGTCAAAAATAGTACATTTGTGAAAAAGAGCTGAATTTTTGGGCCAATTTGTGGCTTGTAAACCGATACTCAACAACCGCTAGATGGCAGAGCTTCATACTTGGTTGTGTGTTCCCCATGATGAGTACATGAACCCTTTTCTTTTGGGGTCAGGTCAAGGTCATCTGAGGTCACCAGATTTCATAGTCTGACTACCTTGTTGGTCTCATCCCTTGAATTGGTGTGGTGCTTTCTTATGGGGAGTAGTACCGGAACCCTATTGTTTTTTTTTTTTTTATATAGGTCGAGGTGATGAATTTTGGTCAAAAATAGTAAAATTTGTGGAAGAAAGTCAATATTTTGGTAAAATGTTGGCTTGTAACACATAGACTCGACTCCCCCTGGACGGATGAAGCTCATATGGTATGTGTGTTCCCCATGATACGTACATGAGCCCTATTGTTTTTGGGGGTGGTCAGGTCAGAGGTCATCTGAGGTCACAAGGGTCCAAGTCTGAATACCTTGTGGTCTCATTAACGATTTTGAATTTAGGTGTGTAGCTATCTCATGGAAGTACAGGAACCTATGTTTTTTTTTATATAGGTCGGGTGGGTGGCCTTTTGGTCAAAAAAAAGAAATTGTGAAAAGTCCATTATTTGGCAATTTTGTTCGTAAACACGATAACTCGACTCACATAGAGGATGAAGCTCATAACTTGGTATGGGTTTGTACCATGATAAGTACATGAGCCATTGTTTTGGGATCCAGGTCAGAGGTCATCTGAGGTCACCAAGGTCAAGGTCTGAAAACCTTGTAACACGATAAGTCCAGAATGGTGGTCCTCATCGCGTTGAAAAATTTGGATGTGAGTTCTTATGGGACCACAGGAACCTTATTGTTTGTGTATAGGTCGGGGTGAATTTGTCAAAAATACAAAATTTGTGAAAAGCGGATATTTTGGCCAATTTTGGGCTTGTAAACACGAAACTAAAACCGCCTAGATGATGAAGGCTCATACTTGGTATGTGTGTTCCCCGGAGATGAGGACATGAACCTTTCTCTTTTGGGGTCAGGGCAGAGGTATCTGAGGTCACCCAGAGGGTCAAAGTCTGAATACCTTGTTAAAACACGATAAGTCCTAATGGTTGGTCTGATCAGGTGGGACATTTGGTTGTGTCGCTTTCTTATGGGGAGCACAGGAACCTTATTGTTTTTTGGGGAATGGTCGGGGGGGAATTTTAGTCAAAAATAGTAACGGTTTTTGTGAAAAGTTGATATTTTGGCAATTTTGGCGTAAACACGATAACTCGGGACCACACCTGGATTGGATGAAGCTCATACTTGGTATGTGTGTTCCCCATGATTGAGTACATGAACCCATTGTTTTGTGGTCAGGTCTGAGGTCACATAAGGTCATCAGAGGTGAAATTCTGAACACTTTGTAAACATTGATAGTCCAGAAGGGTTGGTCTCATCACGTTGACTTTCAATGTGTAGCTTTATTATGGGGAGTACGGGAACCCTATTGTTTTTTTTTAGATAGGTCGGGGTGAATTTGGTCAAAAAGAAAATTTGTGAAAAGTCAATATTGGTCATTTTGGCTTGTAACACACGATAACTCGACTCCACCTAGAAGGATGAAGATATACTTGGTATGTGTGTACAGCATGATAAGTACATGAGCCCATTGTTTTGGGGTCAGGTGCAGAGTTCATTGAGATCACCAGAGGTCCAAGGTCTGAAAACCTGGTAAACACGATAAGGCAAGAATGGTTGTTCTCATAACGTTGAAATTTGGTGTGTAGCTTTCTTATGGGAGGAGTACAGGAAAACCCTATGTTTTTTATGTAGGTCGGGAGTGAATTTCGGTCAAAAATAGAAAAATTGTTGAAGAAAAGTCAATATTTGGGCAATTTGGCTTTAAACACGATACTCGACCCCACGTCGGTATGGATGAAGCTCCTACTTGGTAATGTGTGTTCCCCATGATGAGTACATGACCCTATTGTTTTGGGGTTAGGCAGACTCATCGGAGGTCAACAGAGGTCAAAGTCTGAAAACCTTGGTAAACACGATATTAGTCCAGAATGGTGGTCACATCGGGTGGAATTTGGTGTGTAGTTCTTAAGAGGACCCACAGGAAACCATATTGTTTTTGGTATAGGTCGGGGTGAATTTGGTCAAAAAACAAAAGTTGTGAAAGTTTATATTTGGCTTAATTTTGGCTCGTAAAGATGATAACGCGACCCGCCGGGTAGATTAAGCTCATACTTGGTATGTGTGTTTCCACATGAAGAGGACGAACCCTATCGTTTTTTGGGTCAGGTCAGAGTCATCTGAGGTCGCCATTGGTTCAAAGTCTGAAAATCTTGAATTCAGTTGGTTGAGCTTCCTGATCAAGAGTATAGGAAACCATATGGTTGGAATAAACGGGAAATTTGTCAGTTGTAGTTGCCATTAATGAGCTGAGCAATCTCCATTTGTCTTGTGTCTGCTAAAATCTGTCAGAAAAGTCAAGGAATCACTAAGCCTTTTGGCTTTCGGCGTCCTTTTTTCCATGTTCCAGTTTCCCATAAACCTTCTCGTATACGTTTGCCACCTCCCACCACTCTACTGATTTTAGTTACCATTCTCGATTCGGATTTCAGCTGGGACGCCACGTAGGTCGCCAACATCAACGGCACCCGAAGTGACGCTTGCAGCGGTCCTCTGGAGTCTCTTCATTGTTGCAGTTTTTCCATCCACAATTCCTGAGGGTTGTTCTGTCTCGGACGCTATCAGACTCACTTGATTGTATTTCAGACTGCTCGTATACACTTTGAGTCCTCTTGACGATAGTTGAAGCAATTGAGAAATCTATGCAGTTATGACAGTGTGCGGGCGCTTGGGTGTGTAGTGTGACGCCTCGCCTTGTTACACGATAACTCAACCCCTTGGCTAGATCATGTTCATACTAGCCCCCCACCCCATAATTGAGCACATGATTCTATTGTTTTTGGAGTCAGGTCGAAAGGTCATGTAAGGTCAAGAAGAAAGGTCTACAAAAGTCTTGAAAATCTTGTAAGCACGATAACTCAGAATGCATGGCCGATCGGGTTGATTGAAATCAGTATGCAGCATTTTTATGAGGAGTACAGAACCCTATTGTTTTTGGAGTAAACGCGGTGGTCAGATTCCGGAAAAATTGCGGAAAAGTGGAAATGAAAAATGAGAATTGGCAATTTTAGCTCGTTAACACGATTACTCGGCCCCCCAGTTTGATGGATCAGTTCATACTTGGTATAGGGGTCCATAATGAGTACATATTCCCTTTTAGTTTGAGGCAGGTCGAAGGTCATCTGAGGTCAAAGAGGTCAAACAATCTGAAAAATCTTGTCAACACGATAAAGTCTAACTGCCTGTCGGTCGGGTTGGAAAACTCGGTATGCAGCTTTCTCAAGAGTGTAGGAACCCGATTGTTTTGAGTAAGAGTAAACCGGGAGTCAGATTCGGGGAAATTGTGAAAGAAAAATGGATTAATTTGGCCAATTTTAGCTCGTTAATACGCTAACTCGACCCCAATTAGATGAATAAGTTCATACTTGTAGATGGGTTCCCCATAATGAGTACAGTGATCCCTATTGTTTTTGGGGACAGGTCAAGTTCATCTGAGCTTGAGAGAGGACAAAGTTGAAGACTCTTGGATAACACTTAATCCAGAATGCCTGGTCCGATCAAGTTGCAAACTCCGTAATCAGCTGTTCTTATGAGGAGTACAGGAACCCCATCGTTTATGGTATGTATTCGGGGGTCAGATTCGGGAAATTTTGAAAATGATAAGTTGAGCCAATTTTAAGTCGTTAACACGATAACTCCGAACCCCACTTGTATTGGATTCGAGTTTCATACTTGTATATGGGGGTCCCCATATAGTACTGATCCCTATTGTTCTGGGTCAGGTCAAATGTCATCTGAGATCAAGAGAGGTCAAAGTATGAAAATCTTGCTAACACGATAAGTCCAGCATGCAGGGTCCCATCAGGTGAAACTTAGACGTAGCAGCTTTTTATGAGGAGTACAGGGACGCTATTGTTGTTGGTGGGGTAAGTAAATCAGGGGTCAGATTCGGGAAAAGATGCGGAAAAATGGATAATTGACCATTTTAGATCGTAAACACGATTACTCGACCACACTTGGATGGATCGAGTTTATACTTGGTATATGGGAGGGTTCCCCTAATGGGTACAGATCACTATGTTTTAGTTTTAGTTTATTTTTAGTTTAGTGAAGAAAGGTCATGAAGGACATAATCCGCAGAAACGACCCCGGAGCCACAACATCCCAGGAAAGAAAAAAGGACCGAAACCCTAATAATTCCCGCCCCGTATTCCTGAAAAATTAAAATCAAGACTGTTCTGAACGCATTCACACTCTTGAGCAAACAACATTTTTCAGGAAGACAATTTCAATCATTGATCATCTCTGCGAGAAGCAATATTTACGAGTTTCCAATCTGCAGCGCTTGCCACGAAGCTGAGACAGTGCCCTCTATTTGCAGTAACATTGGAAAATCAAAGAAGTAGTGGAAGGACAGTCCATCGAGTCCATGGAGCCATTTTGAAAACCTGGATCAAGTCACCGCGAAATTCGTTCACTTCCAAGTTAGTTAGATCGAGACGCCTTAATCTTCCTCGTAGGATAAATTTTTTCAGACAGTGAATCTTCTAGTTGCCCTACCTGAAACGTTTTCAATTACCTGATTATCTTTTGCATAGTAGGGATTCCACACTTTACAGAATACTCTAGATGCGGTCTCACCAGTTGCGTTAAAACAGCCTGACAACGATTCATTATCAGGAAAATGAAGGACGTCTATCAGCCAATAATCCGATACCTCTTCTAGCAGTTTCGGCACCCTGCTTGGGAAGGTTCAAGGAGAATCGAAATACACACTAAGATCTTTTTCTGAACTCACCTCCTGAATATTTTGTTCAATTAACTTGGAAGGAATCGTTTGCGATCGTCATAAACACATGCATAACTTTGCCCTGTCACAATGAGAACTTTGCCAGTCGGAAGACCAGTCGGAAACTATATCCAGATCCCTTCGAACATTGCAGCACATCATTTGAACCGACCTCCCGATACAAACTTATATCGTCCTGCGAACTTCTTAACCTGGAATGAACAGAACCTTCAAACAAGATCGTCATATACCCATAAAGAGTAACGGGCCCCGAGAACCGATCCCTGGTACAACCACTCGTTACCTTTTTGCCAAGAAGGCGACCGCCCATTAATGACAACTCGTTGTTCCTATTATGAAGCCACTCACGAATCCCTTAAGGACATTCCCCTCAATGCAAAAACTCTCCACTTGAGCAAGATAACCGCTCATGAGGCACTTTTTCAAAAGCTTTCTGAAAGTCCAGGAAATTATATCAACACACTGTGCCGTTGTCACAGCAACACATGGTAACATCTTTCATAATCCAAGACTCAGTCAAACAAGAACGATTTTTTCCTGAAACCCTGCTGAGAATCCCGAATCACTATGCTCATTGAATACATCCCAAAATGATCCAATGATTGATTCCATTACTTGCAGACAACCCTAGTAAGACTGACTGACTGGCCTGTAATTACAAGGCAGAAGCCCGTTACCTTTTTTGAAAATAGGTGAAACATTTGGCGCTCCTCCAATCATCCGGACAATACCTTCTCGTGGAGTCTTATTGAAAATAACAGTTAATGGAACAGACAACTAGTCTCATGTCTGAAGGACTAGGAGCTTTATCACTTCTGAGCTTCTGCAGTTACTCCATTACTAAACCAGGCGAACACACCAGGGGCGGCGCGGGTCGGATGATTGGTGGGGGGGGGGAATAGAGTGTTTTGACCAATCTGTCTTTGGAGACTTATAATGGGGGAGGTCCTGAGGGAGGGAGTGTCCCCTACTCCTCTTTGGAAATTTTTGTGATAGCTTAAGCGTTCTTAGATGCAATATGTGCTATTTATGGTCACATTTTCTCAGTCTTGGTATTGTTAATTTGGCCAAAACTGAGAGTCAATTATGGATGCCAGTTACCCAAAAGAGGACGGTTAAACGTTTCAAGTTAGCTACCAATTTGATAAACATTGTACTCTTGTTTCATTTGACAGCTTTGAAATGGCATTAAGAGTTTTGAAATACACTCACAAGCGCATCACTCTAGGCTATTAAAGCAGTTAATTCGGCCCTATTCCCGGTTGGCTACAATGAACATCAGCGGATGACTGTTGTCGAAGGGAATTGCCTTCACCACAACTGAAATTAGTCATTAGAGACGACGTGTATTCCAATTCAAGGACTTAGGGATGACCTATGATTTGAGGTAATATGCAGCCACTATACAACGTTTTTTAAAAAATCTCTCCCCCTTATCAGTGGATCACAGACTTATCATACGGGGGGCCCACAAGAGGGGGGGCACAGACATTTAGTAGGGGGCACAAAAAAAACTATCAAACGGAGCGCCACCATGGTTGGGCGCGGCGGAGCGTACAAGAAAATTTTGGTTGCTTAAGCCCCAAGATAGCCGGAAAAAATTGACTCTCCCGAGGTTTTAGGCTGTATATACCAGTTTTAAATATGGGCATTTTTGGGATCCAATTCTGTAATCGGTTGGAAAATTGTAAATTTTAAAATGTTTATCAGACCTCGATCTTATCGCTGCCCCGACTTCTTTGCCAGAATATTCAATAATTTGTGCTTCACACTAATGGCTCAACCCCGTGCGGGCGAAGCGCGCAATTTTCTCTGGGTTTTCCCGGCACTCTGGAACAACAGGATCTCACAGCAAGGGACATTAGCTATCTTTAGCTCTCTGCCCACAATGATATTATGACGTCAGTAGCAGTGACAGAAAAAAAATTTTGTTGCGGAAATTTGCAGAAACTTGGCCTAACCACTGAAGCCCCCGCCACCATGAAGTGAAAGACCCATACTTGAGCGAAAAAGATCTCTCCTCCCACAGAAACACGAAACCATCCCAAACTGAACGCCTCCCCAGCGCACTTTAAATTTAACCACCATTGAGACCGCTATCGTCTACCTGCAACGCGCCCGTCAAACCTAGGCGAGAATGCCATTGAATCACGATCTTTTTTGGGGTCAGGTCAAGGTAATCTGAGGTCAAGAGAGGTCAAAGTCTGAAAAATCTTGTTACACGATAAGTCCAGAATGCCTGGTCCGACCAGGTGTGAAATTGTTGAAAAATGTGGTATGCAGCTTCTGATGAGGAAGACAGGAACCCATTGTATTGGGGTATACGGTGGTCCAGATTGGGGGAATGGGAAATGGGAAAAAAAAATTGATAATTTGCAAATGGGGCTCGTTTACGGGTAGCTCGACCCCACTTGGATGGATGAAGTGCAAAATTAGAATGTTGGGGGTTCCCCATAATGAGTGCACGATCCCTATTGTTCTGGGTCAGTCAGAGGTCATATCTGATGTTCAAGAGAGGTCAAAGTACCATCAACCAAGGGTACAAAGACACCGGTGACAAAGTTGATTCATTCCTTGTTGGATTCGAACTCGCACCTTTTCGATCACCACTCAAGCTCTACTACCCGAGCTAATCCGATCTCCAAATTAGGCTACCACTCGTCCGGAATTCTCGAGAGTAATAGTCAGCTATGACAGCCACGAATCTAGACTCTCACAGGTAGCAAATTTGCTCTGGGTGGAGTGAAGCAGTCGAGATAGCATCCTAATTTAATTTACACAAGGGTACACTCTCGCACCACAGCACTGACCGACTGGACACTTTAACCAATTGGTTATTAATGGTACAACCACCAAGGCGTAGTGCATTGGAGACTTACTATACAACTAAAATTTCACTACGGTTCCAGACCCCCCCCCTTCCCCTCCCAACTTTCACATTGGTTAGGTTGACTCTATCGACTCAAAACTTATGTAGAATGAACCAGGAGAAAAAAAACCGAAATGCAATGCATTTTGGCTTGAACAATGGAACAATTCTAGAAGCATTCAACGACTTCTTATTGTCTTGCTAAATTTCTTAAAACAAATAAATTCAGAGTTAACTGGAAGTTGAAGTTGATGCGGAAAAAACCCTGTTAGGCTTTATTAAGCAGGCTCCGTGTGTAGGACTACATCCTGAGAATGTGGGTAGAATAGACCTAAACACTGTGTAACCAGCGACCTATCTCGTCTTGGTGTCTGTGTAAGACGTGATATTCCCGATAACCTGCTGCTTCATATTCCGACACTCACGATATTCTTGCAGGTGACGCCACCCATGCCGCTCTTGTATCAACGTCATGTTAAGAATGTAACGGGCTCTCAACGTCTACAATTGGAAACAATGATTCTGCTTCTTTCAATATTGGATGAAGCTAATCACAACACTGATAGGGAATTACACCCACACCCTTGTTTTATGAATCAAGGCGGCGATCATGGGGGGGTGGGGGGGGAAAAAGGGCATTGGGCCCCCCCCCCCCAATATTTGAGCCCGACGGTTATTTCGCTGACACTGTTTTCCGAAATATCCAGCAGCAACCGCTTTTAAACAAATGGCGCATATGACCTAATGATCAGTTGAGTGATTCTGCCTGCTTCATGGGGTTTTTCGCGCTACGCGCGGGGCATCTATGCCCGGTAGTTTCAGACATATGAGTGCCGGCAGACAATGAGTTCCTCAACCAAAAAAAAAAATGTCTAAATTTACTCGGATGTTCAATTATCAATTAAAGAAGGGTTCTCTTTCAATCCATAGCGTTTGTATAAGATTGGCTTTACCAGCTGGTATGCTGTTGTTCGTAATTGGACGTTATGTCAAATTTCCTGCTAGGGAAAACGGTGAGTTGAAAGTTGGTCACGGTCACAGTAATAATCACTATGAGGGGCACACGGTGGGCGTCGAAAAATGCGCCAGGGAAAACGCACCCAAAAAAAATTGCGTTGTCAAGAAACAAATGAATAACAATTAAGTGGAGAGGAGGCTATAGTCCAAATAAAAAAGTGACAAATTCGACTTCGAATGCACTAAAAAAAGTGAACAAAATTTCGTGTTCGCGCGTTTGTAATAGTGGTGTATTTTGTCCCGTTGCTCTCCCCTCTCTCGACATCTATGGAAATTGTGGCCTCATTCACCACCCTAAGTTATACAAGATTAGGGGATTGGTGAAGGAAATCATTACAACAACATTCTCATTGACCTTGGGAAAATCCAATCAATCTTCTTTTTGATTACTTTATCCATTTAGACTCCGGTCCGTTTTCTCCTCACTCGGCCACGCGCGATTTGGAACCTGCAGTAGCATAGGTTATCAGACTGCTTGGAATTTTTCAGCGCATGTTTTCTCCAGATAACTGCTACTCGGAAGTTGTCCCGGCCTCTCTCGGGCACATGACGTCCATATAATGGTTGGGACAGTGAGCTAAAGCTATAGCTGAATGCCCCCAATTTTGGGGTGAGATCCTGTTCTTCCTGGATGGAGCTAGCACAATAGTTTAAATATTCTGGTCAAAAGGGAAAAGTCGGGCAGTTATAGAACGAGGTCTGACAAAATGTTCAAATCTACCACTGAATACAGGATGTAATCACAAAATTCCCAAATTGAGACTTGGTACATGCAGCCTAAAGGCCCTGAAAGGTCATTTCTGCCGTCTGGGGGAGGGGGGGGGTGGGGCTCGCACAATCAATATTGTCTTTGCGCGCTCCGCGCCGACCTATGGTGGCGCTCCGCTTGCTTGTAATCTTTTAACCCCCCCCGAAAATTGTATGTGCCCCTCCTCCCCCCCCCCCCAGCCCCTCCTCCCCTTCCCCAAGGTTGAAAGTCTGTGACGCCCATGCTATTTGCAATTTGAAATAGAGTAGTCGGCAATCAATTCAATTTTATGTTGCTACCACTTTTTTTTTTTTTTTGAAAGTTGGGTGCGTGCACGATGCACAACTAAGTCCAATCAAATGTCCATCGAAGATTCGGCCATGGACCGCCACAAATTCGTGTGAATGACATGAATTCGAAAATTCAGGGAGGATAATTTTATCCAAAGATTGCCATGACTTTTTCCGATTAAATGTCCAAAGTTGTCAATTTTTCGCGAGCGCTTCGCTCGCCAGTTGCTGGTTCTATCTACTCTGTTGTTTGTACTCATTCGAACCAACCTGCTGGTCCTGATTGGAAGTGTCCCACCCATGCGCCTGTGGTCCCGAATAGGATCAAAATGGGGCCGTAATCGTTGCTTGAAAAACTCCGCCTTCTAATTAATATGGTAAAAATGGTTCAGTGCAATATCGTTGGTCATTGCCCATTTCCATGCTCTTTCATTACTGTAACCTCACTTGCATGGTTCGTATAATGTCACAGCCAACGCAACACCTTGGAATTGATCCCTAAGGCGACAAAGTTTTGGAGAAACTTCCATAAAATAACAATTTGTTTATCATGTTTTTGTGAGGAAGCTCTTACTGTTCCAATAAGGCACTGGAAGTGCCGTTCCCCTGCAATCTAGGGTGTCTGTCAAACGAGAAAAATTTTCATTGGAAACGCTACGCGCCCACCTGCGGTGGCGCTCCGCCTTGGATAATATCACTGCCCGTCCCCCAATTCGACAACACAAATCGCCGCCCCTTCTTGCCATGGATGGGTCGCGAACTGTAGCAGCGTGTTATCACACGCACATCGGAGAATTGTTCGTTTTAGGCAGCTTGACAAATCATTTATTTTTTAATTTATTTATTCTTTATATTTATTCATTGATTTTATTTATTTATTTATTTTTTTTATTTATTTATTTATTTAATTTATTTATTTATTTAGTTAGTTATTCATTTATGTTATTTACCACTCTTACCACCCGCATTGGCATCATTTTTACATTTTTTTCCTTTTACATATTGGGTCATTTATAAATGAATTTACCATTAGAATTAGTGTGTGTGTCATAAAGGTGGAAGGACCAGATAAGTAGGTAATACTTCCCTAGTCTGGTCCCCAAAAATTAACCCATATGTATACATATGGAATGACATAATATACATAGAGCTAGCTCAGAAATGGCTGGTCAGTATTAGTGCGGAAAAAGTGAAGGAGGATTAGAAGTTTGAGAAGTAAATAACGAAAGAAAGCTGGAAAAAAATGAGTGCTGCAAGAAAAGAATTCGCAAATCAAAATATATCTATCACATTCATCATATTCACCCAACACCCTAATTCCCATAATGCATACGAGCTGATTCTCAAATCTCTTCTTGAAAATGTATAGAATTAACACTTTTCAAGTTATGGTCTAAGTGGTTCCAAAGATGTAGGGACCATTTATGCGATTGTATTGCTTTTTTGGATTGCCTGTGGCAATGGGTGACTCAGATAATGTCTATTACGTGTACTGAACGCATGGTACGCGGAGTTGGTAGAATAGTAGTCGTTGAAGACGCTGGGAAAGTGTACCCTTATATATTGTAGAGAGGACAATCTCAGTTGGTATCGACACCAAATCGAAAATGAGCACCCTGAGCTCTATGAAAAAGGGGAGCAATAGAACTTCTCTGGTTGTGCTCTTGGGTTAAAACTTCCTTCAGTGTGTCAGTATGCCATTTGACCCGGCAATCTTAGTACTATTACTCTGAATCTGATGACCCCAGTTCAATTTCCATTATTATTTATGCCTTAAGAACTCGACATGGGGCGATGCTCTAGAAACTTCCATCTAAGAGAATTGCTAATAACAGTGTCCACTGATAGTAATATCGAAAATCAATAAGCGTGTTCATGTTTTTAAATATAGCTTATTAGCTTTCAACCAATTTGACGCTTTGCTCAATTTCGGGTTACATCATCAGAACCTCGAATAAATTTTTATTTTGTACAAGACCTGTAGCATCATCTGCAAAGAGCATGAACTTGTGTCTTCTGAAAGATGACCGTTGGTAACCCTGATCTTACCACCGCATGAACATGCACGAACGAGTTCATGGTTCGCTTGACCTGTCGTGTTTATTAGCAAACTTAGACAAAGCGGGGGAATTGTGTTTAAACCGAAAATCCCCTCCTATTCTTATCGAGAGCACTGCTAAAGTTTGACCACCTTATAGGTAAGACTTTATAGTACACGTGATCGAACTAGGCATTGCGGGGACAACACGTGTATCCACAGATGATCATCACAAGTCGAACCTAAAAACTTTACACTATGGACGAAAATGTATTCAGCGAGATATGAATATCATGAGAATATTAGAATTGGCAATAATAAGTGAAAGTTACTATTAAATGTACCTTCACTATCATCAAGTGAACAGTGAACTCAACCAATAGTACCCCTAGCCACTAGCGCACATTGTGGTCCCACATGAACGTAGTATTTTTTTGTTCGGGGTCCATCCCAACAGTCAAAGGTGCCTAACAGGTACCCAATTTAAAACGGTTTGAAAGAAAGCGATCGTGATGAAGTACTGGGCATGACTTGGTTAACGGTGCAACTTGAGACTCGAACTTACACTCCATTAGGTTACGAGATCGACGCTTTTAACATGTGGCCAAACACTATTTCCGTTATGTGTTACACATGAATAGAGTGAAATTTATTTCCAATGCAACACGAATAACTTTATTCATATCGTCATAGTAAATCAAGTTTATTCGATGTAGCATTGTTGATCTTCGCGTGTGCGTCTCAGAAGACCATCTGCAGACTTCCAAACGAATTGTGTTTCTGAGCTATCGAGTGTTCGTATTTTGAAAAAGAGTAAAATGATTAACCATACCAACGTTGACTCGAGCATTCATTGTGTCATCCCCCCCCCCCCCCCACCTCACACAGGAGGGACGATGTGCACATTTTTTTTTTTTGGCGGGGGGGGCATCAGCGGGTGGTGACTATTTAAGCCGAGTTGCCCATTAGTTGATATAATTAGAGCGAATTTTCGAAAATTAGGTTTCTCTAATGATGCCAAATGGTGATTTCCAGACGGCCATTTTCCATAAGTAAATGAAAGTGTAACTCTACGATTGTAGTATGAATTCCTCATTAGCCTCTTAATGTTCATGCGAATTGGGGTCTCTACTATCGCAAAGCGGCATAATTGGTTCCGCGCAGGTAGTAAAGTACGGTCTCTACATATGGCAAATAGTGAGTGCAAAATTTTATCTGCCATTTTTTTATCTGAAAATAAATAAATAAATAAACTTCACAAATGAAAGTGAATTTCACCGTAGCTGACTAGCCGTGCTATGCGAAATTTTCCAAGTTGGGTGTTCTTAGACCACGAATGGTGAGGGCAAAATGACCATTTTTTATATTCATAAATTAAAATAAGACGGCACAAATTAAAAAGAATATCAATAAGAGTTCCTGCGTTTTAGATTAAGTGACCCCCCGTTACGGCCCGTTACAAATTGGACCGCCGTGATTTGGTCGGTGAGCCAAGTAGCACCAAAATTGTCGAAGAAGGGATATGATTGGGTCGCAAATGTTAGTTCTTGATTAGTATTAAAATCAAACAAAAAACATTCCTATAGCCCGGGGAAAGATATAGTGATCACAATATTAACTGACTGAAAGTGATTTCGATAAGTTATTGATAGTGAAATTTTAATACAAGTATCAACGTTTTCCAGCGTTTATGAACGTTCGTTAACAATTGCTACCGTTTCTTGTCTGGAAAACCATGAACATATTTTTTTTTCTACTTGGTATTGTTTGGTGTGCCGGATTGCATCATCTGGCGGGCCGAGTCTGGCCCGCGGACCGCCATTTGGGAACGCCCGATGCATTAGCTCGCATTTTCTCGGCGGAAAGAGGAAGGGAAGTCTTTGACGCGGTAATGACTTAGGTTGAGGAAAGTTGGTGGGCTATGTATATTTGATATCAAATATCAGCGCGAGCTCAAGACAGACATACTCGAAGGCAATGGCAATATATGTTTGGCTTGAGGTGTGTGGAGAGCAATCCGCAACGATTATCAAAGAACAATTGACTATATAGTTTACTTTTCGATTTCGCGGATACCTTCTCAATTTAAATTATGACTGAATATTATGACACCTCTGACCAAATTTGGGGGGCCCGCCCCCCCGGGCCCCAATGGGCACGGCGCCACTGCCCCCTCTCTATCTCTGGAAAATTAGAAATATTCGTACCAGCTGAGCATATCACTCTATTGGTTCAAGAATCCACGAACTTTATACTGGCGGTCTAAGTTATGCTTACCCGAAGTTTGGTCAGTGGTTCAGAATACGCCTGAAAATGCGTTGAGCTGTGGGTATTTGGGCGTTTGAGCCTAATGGCCAATCCACGGGCGACCCCTCAGGGGACCTCCAGACCACTGCAAAGTACAACTAGGTATACTTGGTGTTCGACAGAGGAAAATAAATATCAATGCTGGATGATTGATAGGTTACCCTTAGGTCAGGAATATTGAAGAAATAATACACCTGAACAAGACGCATTGACTACTTCTCATCGAACACGTCTAGAGACTGTCGCCTCGGTCGCATCTTATCCCTCCAAAGTTAGATGACGGTCCGACGAAGCGGTCGCATTGATCTCATCTTCGGCAGTACTGTTTTTTTTTCTCACAATTATGACCATAGTAGACCCACTTGATACGTTCAGTCATGGAAATCCAACACACTTACAAACATCTAAGAAGCAAATTACCGCACATTGAATAACCCCCAATGATCTGAATCTATGTTAAAACGGGGGTTAGAAGACTGAATTATGTAACTTAGACACACTGATAACATAACCTCCGGTGACCTCAATATATGTTAAAAATGTTAGGGACTGAGGTAAACCATACTAACCACTCTTCATGGAAATCCATCAAACTGTGAAGTTACTTATTCATTTTTACAATAACCTCCAGCGACCCTGAATCCATGTTGCAATATTTCGGAACTGAAGGTACATCACACCAGGTTTCATGAAATTACCGACGAAATTAGCATAATTTTCGCTGAAAATCTAATCATTCCATCTATTTCATCCTGTACCTTGTGTCGACCACATCCTAGCTGGTGAGTTCCATCAGTGACTTTGTTCCCCATATCTAATCAAGATCGTGTAATACTACCCACCATGACCAACACACAGACCACACACACCACACCACACACGCAGCCGACCGGCGGCTGCAGAGCACATCAAAATATTAATAGACAGGGGCCGTCGTGGGGGGGGGGGGTGGGGGGAATCAGCAGGTGATAACTATATGAGGCCGAGCAACATACAATGTTCGAGGGAATAACAAGAGAAAGACATTTTCCAACTCTCCGTGCGCGTGGAAGTGAAGCAAACACCCGAAAACAAAAAGTATGTTGATACGATGATATCCTTGGATCAAAGCGGCAAATTATGGTCTTCTTCTCAGATGCTCGGTAAGCCCCAGATGGACATTTATGTAGTGAATTGAAAAATAGTGGCGACTTGTTATCTTAGTGACCGTAAGTTCAAACGGTAATAATAGACAATCGAAGCCGGTCGGTCCAGGGCTACCAATAATTGCGGCAGCGCAGCGAAATTTCGAAAATTAGGTTCTTTCCAATGCCAATGGGGATATCAAGATGTTTTTCCATTTGATAATGTCAGAGATGAACTGCAGCATTAATATGAATTTCGACTTAGTCACTTCATGTTCTTGCGATTTCAGGCTACCAAGCGGGCGGCCCATTAGTTGGCCGCGCAGCGTGGCGCATTTTTTGAATGATCAGTATTAATGTTAAATGTTGAAATTTGGCCTATAAGAGCATAATGGTTAACCACGTAGCAAATCTATTAAAGTAAGGTCTTTACTGATGTCAATGGTGGCGCCAGATAGCCATCTTTATCTGAAAAAAAAATCACAAATGAAGTGAATTCCACTTTAGCCGGGCTAGTGCAAGATTTTTCAATGGCGCCACATGGTGAGAGCCAGATGTACATTTTTATATTCATGAATGAAAATAAACTTCACACATTGAAAAATAATATCACTTAGAAGTTGTGCGATTTTGAGATTAAGTGGGAGCGGGCAAGTGGCACCATGATTGGTCAACGCAGCAGGGATCACCTGTCACCAAATGCCAAGAAGGGTTATTGTGGTCGCAAATGTCTTTCGTAGATGAGCCATTAATTGAAAATGAAAATTATTTCTACAGCCCGGAAAATATACAGTGGTCACGATAATTGACTAAAAGTTGATCTTACATATGTTATGCTTTGGACATTTTTTAATTTACTCATCGACGTTTTTCAGCGTTTAGACGTTCGTTGCTAATTCCTACATTTTCTGGGCGAACAAGCGGCAAGTCGGAACGTCTTGATAGCTGCGGACGGCAAAAAAATTCCTGTGCAAAATACACTGCATATGTTCTTCACCAATCCAATTTATTGTTTGTTCACATTTAATTACAACAGTTCCGGACATCGGCATAACCTTGGGACATGTCTACGACATTAGCCTATAATTGCTATCAGTGCCCAGCACGAACGGTACCCAATAACTCATTCCTAGGCTGTATATTAGCTATATGTACCCAACAAAATTTATATGTGTACCCAGAACAAACTCATAGGCCTGTAGCAGTGAACAATGGAAAGTCCCCCTTCTTTATATTCCAGGCAATTCTCAGTGCTGACAACAAAATGACAATCCCCCCCCCAATTCCAGCAGTTGCCTGCAGTCGACGGAATGAATGTAAACAACCAGTCTCAAGGGAGTTCAATGGGAAAGGGGCGGTGGGTAGACAAATTGGGTTAATTCATTGGATTAATTGGAATTCT
The DNA here is from genome assembly GCA_026419785.1 of Sclerodactyla briareus. Classification (NCBI taxonomy): domain Eukaryota; kingdom Metazoa; phylum Echinodermata; class Holothuroidea; order Dendrochirotida; family Sclerodactylidae; genus Sclerodactyla; species Sclerodactyla briareus. Next base: position 145,965 of record JAODTK010002366.1, on the reverse strand, counting down.
AATTCACACGTGCCCAACAAAAATGTAACTTATCCTAGCCAGTGGCATGTTCATCCACTCCAAGTCCTGATCGCATGTACGGTTCCGAAGTTACGAATGAACGTGACGAACAGATCGAACGAATGAACAAAGGACGAACGAACGAACGGACAAGAGAGAAATGATGCCTGTGTATAACTGCTTACCCCGCAGGCTAATTAAACCTTGACATATTTCTTGGTATTTATGGGTGGCGGATTGCTCCATCTGGCGACCGGTTTTGGCCCGCGGACCCCATCGGGAGCCTCCGAGAGGCGATTGTGTATGTCGAACACCTTTCCATGAATTAGAACAAAACTAACTAATGTCAGGGGGTCCAGCGTGAATTACGCCAAAATTGATGCCACTAGCTCGCATTTCTCGGCCGGTTAGAGGTCTGAGCCGATGACCTCAGGTGGGCCCAGTCGCGCTATGTATATTGTGATCAAATATCAAGCGCGAGGTTTGGTAGGCATATTCGGGGCTATGGCATTACGATCTCGGATATATATGTCAAGTTGAGCTGTGGGGGGTGGGGTGGGGTGGGGGTGGGGTGGGGGGTAATTTCCCCCAACGATTACAGAGAATTTGACTATATAGTCTACTTTCGATTTAGAGAATACGTTTTGCCCCATCGGGCAGACGCCACTGTTTCCAGACTACTGTATGATAATAGAATATGTAAGTTTGTTGACTAGTAGGGGCCTCGACGTCCGACCGTTGCGCGCCCAGAGGTGACTGTTTAACATGTCGCGACTGAGATAGCCTTAATATGTCAGAGGCTGTTAACCAATACAATTAAATGTCACATGGGCTGTCAGGGGATTAGTCTGAGTAACGTTGAATAATTTATGTGACATATATGTGGCCGCCAATTACGTACAAGCTTACACGATTCATTATAACGAACCCAGCTGCGTCTCGGGTCTAGTTCCCTGGGAGCCCTCCCGCAATACATACAGCCAGTACTTTATCTGTCTAAACTGGTGCATGACCTCTCGTACCGAAACATCATTGCGCCTCGTCTCAAACGAGACACCAACCCCTGGAGTTTCATGATATCATCTCCTTTGGGCCCATTGCTTCCAGTCAATAATCCAACAGTCATTCTCAATACGTTTTTATTCTAAGAATAATCATGCAGTTTTTCCAACTTCGCCTTGGGTTCTGTGTCGTAGAAGCAGCACCATAAATCCGAGAAAACTACAATTCGGTCGTTCTGATTCGTCTTCGTTGATGGTCAGACGACCGGAAATATCGATCACCAATGCGTCGCTTGTGCAGTGTCTTCATGTGTTGTACTTGTACTTGATCTTGTACTCCGCGTTTGTTGGAATGCCACAGGCATGATCATGTGCATGACATTATACATATGCTATCTCCGCACTTCACCTCATTTTCTGACGACTGCGCGCATTGGTATATCATGCTTGTGTGCATCCTCGGTAGCGCGCTGTTAGAATTAAAGTATCTACTCAATTTTCATTGAAAATGATTCAATGTCCGATGCTGTATTAATAATTACCTTTCCAGGCCACCCCTTCGACTGTCACCCCACCTTGATACAACTGGATGATAAGGCAGATTTGAGGCCCCTCTACTTGTTTAATTTTCATTAAAACCGTTAACCTTTGTAAACGGTAATAGCCAATTGGACTTGTTGGTACCCAATATGCCATCGCCTCTTTCGCCCGCACTTCCCGCCGAGCTGGCTGGCAGCAAATACCATCCCGATTCTTGTTTGAATGTCGCGTGGCGCTGGCCGAGTCATAGACCGAATGTAATCGACCGTTGGTTTACGTTAACGACTACCCGCGTACAACACTAACATGGTTCATTAATTGAACCCATGCTGGGGCATCATTCAAGTCCCGGGTGTACTCGATCCTATAATACTTCGCCGCGTTATAATAGGCTGCCGTCGAGAAGTGAGCTACGTACGCGACTCACTAAGAACATGAACCCCGCTTGATCAAAGCATTAGAAATAATAGGCTACAGAAGTGTACCAAGCTGTATACGGGTTTTTTTTTTTTTGGGGGGGGGGGGGGGGCTCGCAAATGCCCATTTCTCGACAATTGTGAGTTGACCGAGACGTGGACAATATATTCGGAGCTCTCCAAGATCAAAGTCAGAAATGATAAGAGGGCACAATGGCCATTATTTGGAAGACCTGTATGATGCTTCTCCTCCTACAGATGAAGTTTTACCATAATACGGTCAGTGTTATTAATGACTATACCTTTTCAGGATTTTCGGGTTCAAATCAATGTCTTAGAATGAACAACTTAACTGATATGTGAACACTACAAAAAAAACTCTTCAAATGCTCCTCCTCCTACATTTTGAGTTGGGTGACATCATCATTAGTCGTACGCGGTGTTCGGCCGGGATTGAGCGCACTCATTTTTAAAGAAACATATAAAAATCTCAAAATCTGCGCTCCTACATATTACGTTGGATTACGATCACCCTCAGTCAGTGTTATCATGGACCTTGTAGTACTAACGGGCATTTCGGGATTGAAAGTTCAAAGGACATTGAAGGAACATTATTAGATAATATTAAAGAAAAAAAAAATCTTGCGGATCTCTCACCTACCTTTGGATTTACTATGATATTGGTCAGTGTTGTCATTAACTATGGTAACGTTCAGTTCCCGAGGCAGCATGCTATTCCGTTGACATCTTTGGATCCTTAAAAACGTCATCAAGGGACATGTAAGTTAGATCTTATCTATAACCAGCATCGTGAGAAAAAATGCAAAATGCATTCCCCCTCTCATTAAGCCATGATATAATGTGAAAGCTCCAAATATGAATGCATATATTGTGTTCTTGAATTTGGCGACTCAGCGATCATCTAGTGGTTGGTCCGCAGTACCTTGAGGATAATTCTATCCCTTTTTTGTGTGTGGGAGGGGGGGGCAATACCTCTCCAATCAATTAATTCGGATGATCTGACATTTGGTGATTGTCCTCAGTAACGAATGGTACTTCATGGGGTAGTGGGGTTGTTCACGAATTTGAAGACTGTTGGTATCTAGGTTTCATTTTGAGTCCCAAAAAGGTAATTTTATCTGCATTTAATCACTGCATTGTGTGGATTTGAACTACAGCACCATGGGTGCTCTAGTGTATTTCTTTGCCGGAGGCGAAAAGAATCTATGTAGGCCTGGTCATGCAGATTGTGCGGGCTTGTGTGTAGGATCTTTTGTGGTCACATATCTAGGGAACGCAAGCATCCCTTAGTTCAAATTAAAATAGTTACAGGCATAAGAGGAAGAACTCTAATGCTTTGGGTCAGGTGAGAGTCACCTAGTCAAGAGAGGTCAAAGTCTGGAAAAGCCTCCGAGCACGGTACTGTGCAACAGAAAATGTAGTGAGCTCATACTTGCATGAATGATTCCTGGTGGGGGAGGATCTCTATTGTTTTGGGTCAATAATCGAAGGTTCACCAAAGGTCACAGTTCGATTCTTCGTTAACCATAATAATTTTTCTACGAAAGGATTCAGAGGGTTCGTATTTGGTATGTAGGCTGGCCTTGTAGAAGAAATGATCCCCTTATTTCTGAATTCATATCCAGGCCCTAAAGTCACCTAAGGTAAAAAACGCTTTTTCAGCTGGCGGGTGAGCTGCTCTACAGTCATCATGTCCTCCCGTCCGCTCGTTCGTTCGTTCCTCCGTAATGTCTTCACTACTAATCAACTTCTAAACCGTACATTCGATCCAGGTTGCCTTGGTGGGTTGCATTAAGCCGGCCACTGGCTATGTAACTGAGTTACTTTTTGTTTGCATAGGTGATCGATTTAATTAAATCCCAAATAATTACCCAAAATTGTCTCCCCATAGCAATTCCCATGGAACTATCTGTGAGAGAGGTTTGTTTACATTACTCCATAGCTCTGCAGGAGCAGGCAGCAGCTAGAAGGGGACTGTTTATTTATCTGTCGCACGAAGGGGAATGAAGAAAAGAGCATAGGGGATTTATGCTGGTAATATCATGTCATCACCTTTTGATTATGAGGTGCTGGCTGGCCTTTAGCCCTGTGTGGAAACTACATCATGGTGTAATGAATTGAGGCAATGGGGGACTCACAGCTGTTGCAAGTGTTCACACACACTGTTCACTGATACAGGGACCAGAAATGAGTTGGATGGGTACACATAAAGTCTGTGCTGGGTAAAAATAGCACTATACAGGCCTAGAATGAGTTGGGCTGGGTAATAAAAGGTGGATTCAAGGACGCATTATGTCGTCTCGGCAAAGTCAACGACTTATGGGCGGTTGGCTGTTATATGACGTCACAAAAGAAAAATCGTCTGGACGGTATATTCGGAAAATATATTAAATTGACAGTCATGTGAAAACATACCATGACATATCGTATCGAATTGCACTGGGATTTTTCCACCTTTACGTCATGCGAACATCGCTGTCATTTTTTCGCAAGTGGCGACCACCAATTAAAGATTAAAGATGATTGTCGTCTGCTAGGCGTCCAGCGAACAATTTTCCGACGGCGAATTTTGCAGACGTCACGACAAAATATCGTAATGTGCAGCACAACTCGGTATATCGGAATCGCCATACTTGCAATATTAATGGCCATGCACTGCATGCACACCGTATAGTAGACAATTGCCCAATAAAGCCTCGCCAAAGCTAGAAATGGCGTCAGATTCTAATTGACGACAATCCATCTTTAAATTACGAAGCCGCTTTAATGCACTTGTTCATTACCTGTCGTGACTATCCGTTCGTATTGCAAAACAATCACTGTGCCAATTATTTGGACTTATGGATTTCGGTAGTGAGTCAGACATGTTCCTTTATGCACAGAAATAGAATCTTGCTAAATGCCAACGTTTGGGTAAACTTCAAATGACATACAAAATATACAGTTTCACAGCATTTTGCAATGATATATACACATTATACGTGTATCAGATCATTTGAAATTGCTCGAGGATGTATTCTCATTAGCGTGCACAAGAATCGTAGTTTTATGTAACATACGATTTGTAGTCTAGGGGTCCCCAGATACAGGGACGTAGCTAGGGTAATATGAGGGGGGGGGGGGTGAACAAGTAAAAGTTCCAACTAGGCTAGAATTCATTTTTTTTTCAACTCAACCCCCCTGTAACTGAAAGTGCATTTTTGGCGTTCCCTTTTTTTTTGTCATTTTGGGGATCCCGTCTTTCACTTTGAGAGATTTTGTCAACTTCGTGGAAATGGATCAATCGAGACCGAGAGTTCAAGATCATGGAGTTCAGTTAAGTGAGTCAACTGAAGCCCATCTCATCTGTGAACTGTTTTCGTGGATGGTCTGTGGAGACCTCAATCCACCTAATGCGCGGAAGATGGCGACTCGGCCATCAAAGCTCGAGTAAGATACCAAGTAACACAACGCATATAAGCTTTCTCTCGATACCAAGTGTTCATTTATAGGCATTTAGACTGCTAAGCTTGTGCTACCTCTGGTATTTTGAAGTTGGAGGGTATCGCCCGAGCTGGTCGCCACAAGCTCACGACTGTACACACAGCACTGACAGCAGTGCCGAATCTTAAGTAACCATCAGTGGGCGCTAAGAACGTATTTTGAGCGGGGTGCTGAAGTGTGGATAATGGATCTGGGGAATGGGTCTAAGGGAGCGGTGTCCCCCTCTCCTTTGCAAAATTGTTGCATCTCCCTAGAGCGATTGTTTTCCGAATCGAATCGAGGGCCAAGCATTAAGATTTCGAATTTAGATCTCACTTTTGTCAAGGATAACGACGCCCACCCCCCCCCCCTCCCGTCGATGTCGGCTGCCATGTTTTATGGTTCTTTAATGTCAGATCGAGTCGCGTGAGGTGCATGGTTTCCAGATGTACTCTCCGATGCCCCCTCCCTCCCACTCTAGATGTTTGCATATCAGGTGAGGTGGCATTCCGATGCAGTCTGGTGCATTATGACACTACTAAACATTCCTTCGTCCAGAAATAATCTTCACGCCTTAGATGCCGATTTGCTACTCAGGGATTTCGTGATTTTTTCTGCCAAATTGTACCTGAGTCTCCAGAGCTCTTTTGGGGTTTGGTGTAATTCCTTACCTGACGCGGACCGCACCATAGGCTACGGAACCATTTCCAATGAAAGAGGCCGACATTGTTGCCGCGAATTTTTGAATGTGGGTCACCGGAAGAATGTACCGTGCGGGCCATTTTGGGCGTTTTTCGGGCAAAAAAAAAAAAAAAAAAATTCTAACAACATCTTGGGCGCCAGCCAGTGGCGTCGCCAGACTTTTCATACTGGGGGCACAAGTATGCAAAGACCCAATTTCTCTAACCCTAAATCTAATCCCTACCCTACTCTCTAATCATAACAATAGAACATAATTGATTGCAAAACAGTACCGACAGCTAATCACGGCGTGTTAGTTGAAAAAGTTATAGGAAGAGAGTATTGGTACGGCGGGGGGCGAAGCGCGCGAAATTTTGCACATTATCTGAATTGATTAAAGAAAAATTATATTACAATTCTGTGTTTAGAATTGTATTATCACCGGTTTTAACAGAATAAGAAATATTCCTTTTTTTGAGTTTGGAAAATTTACAAGTTGACTGGGCCTCGGACCTCAGTCGTAAAATATACAATCTGACGATCTGTCAGAAATTCCAACTGGAATATTCGAAAATTCCAACTGCAAAGGTCCGCTCCAGGGCGGGGGGGTGGGTGAGACACCCCTCATCCACCCCCACCCCCGCTCGCGACGCGGGGGGGGGAGCCCCTGCCCCCCCGATGCCACAAGGGTAAGCATTTTTGTCCTGATTTCGTGATATTCTCCTCGCAATTCCAGGTTTTTCCTTCAATGTTAGGAGATTCAGCATGTACTCAGGCTGTGAACATACATGTTCTTTCTATCGTAACAGTAATTGAGAGTGCTGAAATTTAGTTTTGATATTTAAGGCATACAGGTAATGGTGGTCTCTGGTATAGCGCCTTCCATGGCTTCAATCCTGGGGGGGGGGGGGGGGGTACAGTGGGACACGTCCCCCCACTTTTCGATGGGTGGGGGACACAATAGTCCAATGTCCCCCCCCCCCACGTTTTTGGGTATGAGGGACATGAGGTCCGCATTACATTTCCTCTGGGTTTTTTGATATCTTCATTTAGGCGTGGGAATTGGAGCATTGTAGGCAATAGCAAGATGATGGCCAATGAAGGTTCTAAAACGCCCAATGTTCCATCGAATTCCTGAGTTCAGTGCAAAAAATTTTCGCGCGCTCCGTGCGCATTTGCGTGGGTGTGCAAATTTAGGTCTCAAATATTTAGATTTTTACGAAAATGATTCTGCCCCAACGGCATGTTCACGTTCGTAAACTTCTGAACTCAGATCCCTCATTATAATTTGTATCGTATTTAGGATAGGCTAGGCCATCGAGATCAACTATTTATAGGCCCTGAATCCGTTCACAATTTTTTCTTTACGTAGCTGACATTGCATAGACTCCCCACAATTGCCGGCCCATTGACTCGGCCTAACACGCTAAATTGACTTCCTTCAATGAGCGGCTGAGCCCGGGAGAAAGTTCACTTCCATTCACTGTACCTCGACCGCTTAGAATTGGTTATGGTCGCCTTATTTTTGCACGCCCTTCGCGCACGGTCGGGTTTTTTCTACGATTTGCCATGCCCCAAGTTGGAGAATGAGTTCTGTCACCCGTGTCCTGGAATATATGTATTCTTCAAAACGTTCAAAAACTGAATTCCAATAACGTTCAAACAACATATGATTTTAGATTAATGGCATTATCTTCGAACGATTTACCTTTAGTGATAGCCTTCTCCCATGGATGTCAGTAGAGGACTGGATAGCCCGAGACCAGCCACATCTGGAGTCTATACACGTAGGTAGGCGCGTTACCGAGTCCAGTTAATCGAGAATAATTCACGCCGGACCAGTCTCGAACTAAGTCCTTGCGTACTCCACCGAACAGGCTCTTTACTCAGTTTCCTAAACTTGGATTAACTAATAACATTTACCGACATCTTCGAATTGAGGAAAAAGCGTTATACCCCAACATTACAATTTGCAATGCGCCGAATCATTAGGCGCGTCATTCCAGCCGTCGGCAAACTGCAGAGCCTTACAGATTAGTGGTGCTTCATTAATCGTTATTGCTTGGAACGAATGTAAACTGCTCAAAGTTTGGACCAATCAAAGGTAGGAAGCCTAAATGAATGTCTCCTGTATATTCCCACTAAAAAAGGAACAGTCCGTGTTCTTTGGCCCTGAAACCAATTCATTAGACGCGGTTTCGACCAAGGGCGTAGGAATCGGTGTTCCTCGTCCACCCCCCCCCCCCAGTGATAAATGTGGGAGGAGGTACCACCCCCTTCTCCTCGGGTGTGAAACCCGTTTTCTTTTTCTATTTTTCATGTGCAACAACGACCGCCCGCGTGATTGGCTGTCGGTATTGTAGAGAATCAATAGTGTTATATTTTGTTATGATTAGCGGTTAGGGGGGAGGAATTAAATTCCACGTACAACCATGCGGGAAAGAGGCGATGTAAAACATCTGACAAATGACCCTCAAGCATTTTTCACAATAGCTAGTGAAATTTATTAATTCTGCAAGGGACTAAAATATACAAATAGCGTTCTGGTTAGTCAGCTAAAGGTGTGGACATACGAGAGGAAGCTCCCGCCATCCCAATAATGCTCCAATCCGGACAAAAGAAGTTTACCATGGTCCAAAATGAGACCAGCCGGGGTATAGGGTATAATAATAATAATATTAATGGTATAAAAAAAAATAAGAGAGAGAATATCTAGACAGGAATTGATCAAAATTTCAAACCTACAAATACGGGAATTCAGGAAAAGAGCGAAGGTATTTTTTTTTAATTAAATGTTACAAAAATGTTACAAAAGTTTTAGGCGCGACTTTGCACGCGATTGCATTAGGTGTATTTTACGTACAGGTTCCCGGTTATCTATGAACTCAATGAAATGCGAGACTTTGAGTTCGGGCACTTTTTTTAAAGAAGAAGGGAAAGTGGCAGCAGAAAAAAATCTATGGACCTGGCGTCATCTAGTATGGACTGACTGGAGGGACCTCGACCGGTCCCTGAGAGTGAGAGTTCGACCACCGTACAACGATGGGCACTCAATGCCATGTGTCAGCAGCGGTTTTTGGCAGAAAATCCATCACAAGATTTCATGAGCAACAAATTGCGTCTAAAGGACAGTGAAATGCGAATTATTTTTACGGACCCTGAGGGGGGCGGGGGGGGGGGCAGGTGCTTCACATTTTTCTAGAGAGAACATTCGGGGCAAAAAAAAAAATGAGAAGAATTCGTGAAAAATTTGGGCACGCCAGCGGAAAGGCCAAATAAAAAGAAAAAAAAGCCGCCGAATTTCGACTCTTCTGTTGACTGGCCAAATTTGTGATGAAATGCCCGAAAAAACAGCAATAATTCCGAGCTGTACCAGTTCGCTGTAAGGTAAGAATTACACCAAACCCAAAAAGAAGAGCAACTTGATGCCCATGGAGCTCAGTACCATTTGGCAGAAAAAATCAGTTTTGGATAGCAAGTCGCAATCTAAGGACGTGAAAATCAAAATTATTTCAGGAACAAAGAGTGAGTGTTTAGTAGTGTCATAATGCACCAGACTGCATCTAGGCCACCTGAAATGCAAAAATTTTCTAAAGTGGAAGGAGGGGGGAGGATTCGGCGGTCCTCTGAAAACTTACTAAATCTTACCGCCCCCGATTCGTCGGCAGAGAAAGGCCACAAGATCCGAGCAGCAAGTCGCATCTATAAGGACATTTGGAATTGCAAATTATTTCGAATGAAGTGTGAGTGTTTTTCGGAGTGCTATATGCACCAAATTGCATCCATTGCCACCGGAAAATGCAAAAATTTTCGCGAGGGGGAGGAGGAAATCCCCTCAGTGGCACCCACCAGTGAAAAAGGCATCCTAGCTACGCCGCTGGATTCAACTTTCGTGTACCGTACCGAAAGTACCGTTTCCTATATTCTGAGTGACCCATTTCATTCAAAATTCCCTCAATGTCGTCCCGAGGTACCCAAATTGTGAACCTGCAGTGGGTTCTCGGTATTTAGTTGGTTTGTAGTCACTTGCTGACGTTTTTTCACCACAATATAAAGAGGCTGTAGATGCGTGGCAAATCTTAACATTCTCCTTGGCACTAAAATTGCACATTTAGATGTTTGCATTAGGCAACGGCAAGGGCCATTGTCGGCGATCGGGAGAGGTATAACAAGCCACAAATTTCCTTTATCGATACGCGCAAACCACTGGTGGCGATCCGCTTAGATAGTGTATGCCAGTCCGCCTCGTTCCCCCCCCCCCCCCCTCAACGTTTCCGATATGGAATTGACGCCCATTTGGCGCCTGCCAATAGTGAAATTGTCTTAAAACGCTGCGTTTCCGCCGGATTTGTTCGGTATTAGACTACTGTAATACGAGTTGTTGCGCGCCTGTGTGAAATGCGTTTTTCAACCAGTCGCAACTCAGGCATATTACAATTACCCTTTGTCCTCTTGGTCAAGGCATTGGGTATTGGTGACGCAAAAGAGCTTCGCTTTCTACCACTGATTTGACAAACTTTTCCAATGAGTCCAGGGCGCAACCACTGGCCGAAAGTTCGAGGCAGGCACGAGGCAGTTTTGCGCCGTGGAAAAAAAACAAATGTATGGAGGAACGTTGCGGGTAACGACCCCGACCGCCACCCCTCCCCCCTCCCGTCGATGCGCCTTGCAATGTGTTTGTATATGGTACCATAACCTCCTTTAGAGCGTTGAGGTGCAGGTTTCCAGATGTTCTCATCGTCAGATTACTTTTTTATGCATGATTTATGTCAGATACTCTCGATTCCGAATAGTCCGGCCATTTTTGGAGAGTGGGTTCGTCTCGTAGTTCCCGAAGTCACGACTTGCGAAAATAAACGCATTTCATCTCGTTCTCGTTGGGATAGTATAGGCCTACGGCATACACGAGATCGAAGAACGCCAATATACGTATGTGTATATAGTGGGAACAGCCGTACTGAGCGGTGGATGATTATTACTCTTTGTCATTGCAGAATACTAGGAAATAGAAGATCTGTCATAACAGATAACAATTTGTCATAAAAAACTGTCAAACTGTAAAACGGAGCATTAATCTCCGATAAACTATTGACAGATTAATAAACCGTCTAATGCGAAAACTATTGCATCTTGAATAGTGGTATCCCTATCTTTTTGCATGCGTATTGGTGCATGGGGGAGGCGAATTGCTCTGATGAAATGTTATGTTGTTGTCTTCCACTGCGACATCAAAAAATACTGGAAACGTGGACGACGACCGAATGCTAAACGATACCTACATCACGTTACAAGACAAATCCAGTGGCGTAGCCCTGAAGAAAGATCGATGAGGGCAAACCGGGCAATCGAAAAGTAAACTGGAAAAAAAATAACAAGTGCAAGTTGGAACGTTTTGGTAGCTGGAGGGTAAAACCAAAATTCCCGTGGCGAATACACTGCATGTTTAGCGCCATTTCACATTTATGTTTGTTCACATTTAACTGACCTCTACTGAATTCTGTCATAACCATGGACTGATTTGGAACATGTCTACCACAGGGCCTAATATTTGATATAAGCAGATAAGTGCAATTTCCTAAGCTTGTGGCAGTGAACAGTGGAAACAACTTCCCACAAGAAAAGAACGAAATCATCTGACATTGTTGACACTCATAGTTGAAACCTCAAACAAGTTACCATTAAACAGAATTATTAAGGTGGGGGGGGGGCGCAAGCCCCCACCTTTCTAGGTTCACCACTGAGGAATGGACCGCGATTTGTATGTAAACACATCCTGTGGAGGCAGGGACTAATGTAAACTGGGCGAGATGTGATGAAAAAGACAAATCATCTTCCCAGGGACAATAGGTTTTATTGTCAAACTATTCTGCAGAAATGGACTTCTGGACGATAAGGTAAAACACGGCTAGCCGAGGATGGAGAGTAATAAGTAAACAACTTGTCTGGCAGTCAGAGAGCGCAAAATAAAGTTGGGGTGGTAATTATTTGATTTAATTAAAATCTAATACCACAATGCGAACATGAAATGTAGATTTAAGGCTAGCCAGTAGCCAAGCTTCATCCAACAACCAAGTTGACGCGTTTCACTGTAGCATGTATGGTTTAGAAGTGATGAATGAACGCTGACGACAGAAGGGACGAACTAAACGAACGAACGGAGACGAACAAACGAAGAACGAACGAACGAAAGAACGACCGGAAGGATACATGATGACTTGTAGAGCTGCTCTCCCGCAGATAAAAACGGAAGGAAGGAGGCAAGCATTTCCATAAATAAATATTGTGTCCGATAAAATTGGGCCCCAGAGTTGATCAAATCCATGAAGTAATGGCCGTTAAGGCCAAGAGGCCAATTTTACACATGGCCTATTGTGCCCCTTTAATGACCTTGACCTAGACTTCACAGGGTCAGATGTCCCAGAGGTCAATTAACGCTGGGTCCAAGTTTGATCAATATCCATCGAAGATGACTGTTTGGAGGTCCGATGCTTCTTTTCAACAGTTTTACTGTTTAACCTCTAACTGCCTAAATCCAAAATGCTGTGAAAAAGCTGAAAAGAGCACCACCAAGGTAACATTTAATACGTAAATCAAGTAAAATCTGATGTACCTCATAGGAGGATATACCTTTTGAAATTTTACAACATAATGGCCTTTATCGTCCCTTCACCGACCTTTGACCTTGCCATCAAAGATACTGTTGGGAGCCAAAACTGCAATTTTGGCCACACGGATAGATAGATATATAGAAAAAAAATAGATAGATAGATAGATGAATAGAAGATAGATTAGAAATAGATCTTAGATTCCATAGCTCAACCAGCATAGGCTATTTTTTAACTACAATCAAGTGAAGTTGGGAATTAATTTGAATAATGCGAGAATAAGTGGGGTACTAAAATGGCTTTGAGGGTAATGGGGGTTTAGGTAAGGTCGAGTACCGCAGCCCGCCTCTCCACGCCCTCACAAGGTGAGGTCGTCAATCTCCCCAAACCCCCCCCCCCCCCCGTCGTCTGGGGGGTCTTCGCAAGGGGAAACCCTGGGAGAATCGGAAAATCGATCGACTATAGCCCCTCCCCTCTCTGACTCGATAGGCTGGCTATACGCGCCTGAGCTGAAGATCACCTTCTCGTCCTCTCTTAGGACATGCCAGATTCACAGTCTGCACACATGCATGTCGCATGTTCCACATTCATCATTCATGACGGTGGCTCACACCATTTACCGTATCAAAGAGAATATTCTGCGTACAGTGCCTTTGCGATGTCTTCTCCATCCCGGTGTAACGGCCCCCTGGTATAATATTACGTCACCACTACCGAAGCACTGACAGAATAATTGGTCCAAAAGCCGTAGCTATGTGGATTTATGACGTCAGGTTGATGCAACATTGCCCATCGAATCCTCTCCCAACAATCTCCCGTGGTATCTACACAGTTAAAACACGGTACCTTACTCCTCGAAGTCAAGCCCGCTCTTACAACATCATCAACTAATCCCCAGGCGATATCGCTATTCTTCGGGGTCATGCGTCCCTTAAACTGAACGCCGGTCTATTATGTTACAGCCATTCCTGCCAGTCGTACCGTTATCATATCTCTCGACTGAGTTGACGGATCATCTTAACATGTCGCTACCAGCGTGTGCCCCTCAGTGGCACTGCGAGGGCAGCCTGTCGTACTTCCATTTATGGGGGACTACATTGGCGTTTATGTGCGGTTCAGGTTTGGGGAGATTCTGTCGCCTATCGTAGCCTCGGTGATATTGCCCTAGGCAAACATATATTTAGTTGTGGATGCAGACTAGTAGCTGATGTGCCCTGTGCGTAACACACTGAACCCGGCACAAAGAGGTAAATTGGGCCGTGTAAAAACAAACAAGAAAAAAACGATTATGTGTTCAATTTGTAGTTATTTGTTGGACAAGCTTCTCTACATTTCCTACGTTTCATTTTGCAGCGTTTTCACACCCCCTCGCCTCCCAGCTTCCGAAAGTAATAACTATCCCGTAAGCATTCTGGGTCAATGAATTGCCGCTAAGTTATCGCGCAACTTGTACTAGCCTACCGCTACACAACTGTACAAGAATCTCTCCTGCATTCCATGCCTACTTCGCATTCCTCGTCGCCCTGCCCGAATAGTGACGCACACTGATCCTGCCGCTCCGTGTTCAGGTTTATTATCACTCGGTCCGATACCCTGCGTTGAGTGGGGGCCAGCGGGGACCGGCCGAGGGTTTAATTCATTTGTCTGATGTGTAAAAGTAGGGTAAGTAAAGACTGGATCTGTAGGATAGGAGTCCGACCCTCGAATACCGGTACAAGGTCACCTGATAGAGATAAGTTTAAATTGAGACAGAATTATCATTTCCCGCGGTCACTGGTGCTAAGTATCTGAATTAGGGGACAAAAAAGGTTTGGCTGCAGTTTCGTGGAAGTCTCCTTCGTTAAAAGTGAGTACGATTGGATTTTTGCACATTTCATTTACTCTACACTATAATGTTTTAAACATTCAAATACAACTTTTACTGTAGATCGGGTAATATCTATTGTTCGCTTTTCTTGAAGATACAATACCGGATTTATGTGTACATCTTCGTATCTACCGCAAATCTTTCCGGGTGTGCCTCTTAAATGTTCGAGTTGATATTAAATAAAACGAAAATAATGCACCACTATACCAAGTGGAGGCGAGAAATTGGACACATACAATTCGAGACCCAACGGGCAAATTTGAGGAATTATTAATTTATTCAATCGCGAACGTTTTCGCGCAGCGGGTACCGGAGTATCAGTCATATAGAATTTTAGGCCTACAGTGTATATATACGGTAGTCTTTCACGCACACGTGGGCAAGTTGTCGGGGGGTGTGATGGGGAGCCGCTATATTGCCCAATGTTTTTTTTTAACCCTGTATCCTTCCCGCGTTTTTTATGTTGTAGCATGCTCATGTAGTCTATTTTACATGAACGACAGTAAAAATACATGCACACTGTCAGTTGAAGGCGAGAACCGACACACATAACAATTTAAAACTCCAGGAAATTCAGTGACGGACGCCGGAGGAATTAGGAGTTCACCCAAATGGCCCAAGGGACTCAGAAAAATTATACGCAAAACCATTTTTTATTGGCTCATTTGGCGTTTCACAGCTGTATTTGCAGGACAGTGTTGCCCTAGAATTGCATTTATTACTGATAAGGATTGTGATGGCACTCATGGAGGGCGGTCCTTCCCATCGGCCCGGACCCCACACCCCCCTCTAAAGACCAATCTTTGTACAATAGTCATACAGCCCACACCCACGTGTGGGGTGTGGTGGGGTAGCCGTACAAACCCACTGATCATATCCCTTGCCCCATAGTAACTGATTACGGGCAAGAGTTTTATATTCCAGTCGTAAACTGATATTATTCTATACCTCACCCTCTCTTTTTATACATTTCATTAATTTTGTTTGATACTCATATATTATATACTCATTATTATTCATGTTTACTAACTGAGGCATTTTCGTCTCGCAACACCCGGTGGAAAATAGAAGGCGACCTGACATGATGACGTCACAGCAGAAATTCGCCTCGCGGCATATCAAGACTATATTCCACACCGATATGCCTGTGATGATGAACCTTCTCGATATCCAATTCATATTGAAATGAGTTCCTATTGTGACGTCCTCAAACGTCACCATAAGCTTTTCCACGAGTTTGCTTACCAGACGACAATGCCTCCTTACAGTACAATGGTTATGTAAATATGTCTGAAAGGGATTATCTAGTTATTTCACTATCCTGCTATGGAAGCTGAACATCCAAGCGAATGTTATCCGACCCGATGTTGCCGTGAGGCACAATTGGCCATAGCGGAAGTCCCCTTGTGACGCACGAGAACTACTGAGTCCCTGTATAAAAAAGCAAACGTCAGTAAAACAAGTCCTCTTCAATCCAAACCGTGTAACGAACGTGTAGAGCCTATTAGCGACATTGCAAGCTCCCATATCAAAGACCAAATTCCTCCAAGATGAAAATAACTCGAAGCAAATATGCAGGCAACTCCAAATTGTTTGGGTGGAAGTTTTGATATGGCATTTTCACCTGTGCTAGTTCAAAAGAAAATGTTAACAGGTTGCAGACAATGACTGGTACCGTTACTTGCGACTAATTTGAGAAATGACGTTACAACACAAGGTCAGATGAGTTCAGTCTTGTAAATTATACCGGTTTATGCAAAAAAAAAAAATCGTAAACGTAACATGGGAGATAATATGTTTTCAGTTTACCTCTTGAAAACGCCACATGCACTCGACAGGAATGAAGCATTTTGAGCTAGGTTTATCCCATTGGTATTGTACACTACTACGCGTCTACGCTAGTAGTGGCCACATATGCTGTGAACCACGGCGGCGATGGCTTTGCCGATGGCGTTCGTCCATATTGGTTACCCATTAAAACGCTCTGACTCAAACTGACTAATTGGTCTGGTCAGACGTAACAAAAATGCCATGTAATAGATATAAGCCGTCCAGGACGGGCGTTTACTGGATTTTTTTCTCGAATGGAGTTCAGGGAATTTTTCTGTTGTGTGTTCAGTTTAGATGATGATGGTCTTACCTGGCCCCGGACAATCATCTATGTACAGACGTGCATGTCAATAGAAACCCACGGGCGCGTTGCGAGTGAATAATCGGAAGTGATGGCCAGGGTTGATGGGGGAGGGGGAGGGGGAGTCGGGCATTATGGGAGGGAACCTTTGCTGGAGGGGACGGTGTTCCCTCCATACTAATCAAAAAAAATCAGCACGAATGCCGAATAGTTCAGTGCCTATGCCCTTGGGTAAGCGCTGGCCAAATGGACATTTATTTTGTTTTAATCTCTTTGAAAAAAAAAATGGTAAAGGCGAGGAAGAAAGTTTAGCGTTCAACAAATCCCGCTTATACCTAAAAATTCGTTCAAACGAGGTGATGGCGGTGAATTGTTGGGTGGGAGCAGGTGGAGGGGGGGGGGGGGGTTGTGTTCTTCTCATATTTTTCAGATTTGTACAATCTGCGGAAGCACACACAGCGCCAAAATCGCCAATAGTGTTTAGGATGGGCCCAGGTCCATGTCCGCATGCTTCCAGTTCCACGCACGCAACAAAAAACCCATAGCCCTCTAATTGGCGTGTGTCGTTATTTCATTAACGGCCTACGTATTCTATGCTTCTCATGTATATAATACCTGTTATATGATAAAATGGGTCTACCTACACAAACGTCCCATACGGTGGAGAGGTCAATGTTCATATATGCTATAGGATACTTTATCATTGTTCTGCTATGCTGTGCAAAAAACAGAACATAACCCGTAACCCTTTTAGCCCATTATCTGTCAGTTTTCTTCAGCAGTAGGCCTACCCTCAGGCCACGGGGGAAGGGGGGACTCACATTCGGTACTACGGAGATTTATACGTCACGACGCCGGGCGGAGAATTGCGTAACCCAAAAAAACCGTGACCTATAGGCCTTCCTCAGGAACGCGCAGCCATCCGGAGCCACCGTTGTAATGAACATTCCGTAGCGTCCAACCGTGACGTCACCTAATGCATTGTTTTTTAGAGTTCGATTTCACTTCTCCGATATGTTTAATAGGCTATTAGGCCTAGACCCGTACGCAGCTCCGTCACTTCAAAGCGGAATGCCCGTATTTACAATTTCCTCAGGCCGATGGGCCACTCGATCTTCGCTACGCTGAAATGTCAGTACGGGTCCAAGAGATTAATGGCGTTGCAGCGATTTCTTATAGAACGGGAATCGTTACAAATCAGGCTTAGGAGGTGGTACAAGCGGGTATTGCCGACTGCGTATTGTTGACTAATTGGTTAGTGGTCACTCCCAATGGTCAGCACTATTAAATGGCCTAGGCCTATATTAGGTTCGACGGGATTCCAGATCTGTCGTTCATTTGTTACCCAAAATTCTTAATCGATGAATAAAATACAATTTTTCCATCAAAATCAACATTTTTCGTTATAAGCCATCCGTTTATAACAACTTTTTTTTGTACATCCAACGACGGTAAGGAGTAGTGCCTCTGAAATGTTTGAGGTCAAGGGAAAGGACATACTGACAGGCCCCTGACAGACTCCACTGGAAGGAAAGCCTGGAAATATGCGAAAGGTAGCTGAGAATGGCCTATCAGGGACCGTACCGAGAGATTAGTCACGTGCCTTTTGTGGAGGGGGGGGGGGAGTTGAGGTAGGAAACTTCTACAGGGAGGGGCGCCCTCGTGAATGGCCTCAGCCTCCTTGGCAACTAGTACATTCTATGGCCGAGACACCATGCTGCTACAAATATTTGTTAAAGCCAAAAACCGCTGAACTGCAAAAAAAAAAAACAGTTTTTGAGTTAAAAATGTATTGAATCACTTGGGTCATGGGTGCGGGGGGGGGGGTTCTGACCAACCCCCTGAGCCTTTTGTAACAAAAGATGGCGACATGACAGCTGTAGCCAGTGATATTTGTCATTCCTATTCTCCAAGAGGGATGACAAATCAAAACCGTTACAGCCATGCTGGGCCGGCAGTCGCCTCAAATGAAGTAAACACAAAACAGACATAGCGAAATCTAGTAGATGAATAGTTTGAGGAAACATTTGATCGTATCTGTGCAAACGAGGACAAACGTACACTACAAAAAAGTGAGTATTTTCCACTGCCAAAGTTAGGATAGGGCCTTTCAGTATGTAACGATTTAAAATGGGCCACTTTACATTTACACGCAACCAATCTTGATTTCTGTGCGAGAGTCAATTACCCCACTCAGACGCGACCGAGGGTTTGGCTTGAGGTGGGGGTGGGGGTGGGGGGCGGGTCGACGTGGTGGAGGGGTCAAGGGCGGTTTCAAGCGTTTACCTCCAATTAGTGTTTTTGGTCACTTGGATCATGTGGGGTGGGGGTTGAACCCCCGAACCCCCGTGGGTACGCCACGGAACCCACTACAACGTACCTGACTGAACTACTCGTTATTTGTGATCATGTGCGATCTCCTGGTTAGACGTGATGTTCCCGTGTTGTGGTCTTTTGTACAGCGCAATTAGATAACTGTTGGCTTGATAGTGCTCTTATCAGTTTTACTATTCTATCCTATTCTATATTATCTTGGGTATTGACATGAACAATACGTCGTTTTGGCTTCCATAAGAGGTTAAAAATTCCATCTCTTATCCATATTACTGCATGTACAACATTTTTATATGTGTGCTCCTCAAGTTACATGTGACTTCATCATAACAACAACAACAAAACCGAGAACGGTCTCCTCTCTCCCTCGAAAACACGATATGGAAATGGTATGAACATAAAATGAAGCCAAGATTGTGTTAGCATTGTAAAACCATGACCGCATGGTATCCATATTCACTTGATCCACTTTTCATTTATAACTTTTCAGCGCTGAATTCGATCGAGTCTTTGCAAGCTGCAAGTTTAGCATTATTCATCTAAGGCCTAGCCTAACACAATAAACTGGGGACTACACCTAACAGTACACTAATTACAGTCCACATCTCACATGCGCATGTACTAATAAAGGAATGTGCAAAACTTCATATGAGCCACCTCACAGGTATTGCTAAAGTGTGGATTGATTGTAAATCAATGAATAGTGTGCAATGAGTGGGATATGTATGCCCCCTCTTGGCAACGTGCGAAACTCGATAGGGGCACTTCGTCAGTGGTTTAGCCAGGCAATGAACAGCGCAGAAAAATCACAATATTTCATTCCTTTGAGGGTGGATAAGCGACCAAATCCTGGTATTTTTTGTTCTTGGTATTCTACGCCACATAAATATTGCAGAAATTCAATTGAAATCTGATTTTTCCACTCAATGAGCCATTTTTCTGATCGCTGTAAGACAGTCTACCATGATAACAGTGAAGGCTGCCTCCATTGAACGCATATTGGGCAAAACCTAGACCTCAATTGCCATTCGTATGTAAAACACTCATGTGCGGCTGGCAACTAAAATAAACCTTCCCAAGCTGACTGAAACAACCTACAATGTAATAACTAAGGACAACTTCAGGTAACTTCAAAGAGGCTGCTAGTTTAGTTGGAGAGAACTGAATGCCATCATCAAACCCAAAGTTCATACAACTATCTGTTATGTAGTTACAGTCCTCTGAAGTTTGTGCTTGTGATAGCCGCCAAGATCAAAATGCATCCCATCCTGTAATAATAAATGATGTTATATACTTGCACAACCCGGCGAACATTCTTTGTCCTTCCATTGAAATTCACACTTACTTTCACTTTGAAAAGCATTCTATAGGTGAGGATTGCTGAAGTGGGTTGGTAGGTGTTGAGGGTTTTCTTTGGTGAGAGACAACAGAACTTCTGCAAATGTTGCCTATTCAACAAAATGGACCGTGAAATACATAATACATAATTCCATGTTGTCCCGTGTGATGTCCTGCGTATTGTGCAATTGAGATTCTCCCCATTTCTCTGCTTTTGGCCAAACTTTGCAGGTCAATTATTCCACATCTAGAGAATCATCGTTGTAATCCACATCTGCAGTTGTCCCTCGCCAGAAACAGCCACTGATTGTGCAAAGGCTAGACCGACCCAAGGGTGATCAGGGTCTAGTACATTGTACTGTCTTAGACGTGGAGATCTTACTGGTAACAATGCCTGAAGGCTCATCAATTTGTTTAATATTAATCCTCTCACTCAATCAACCCACTTTATCTCTCTTTCTCCCTTTTCACCCAACCAGCATCCTCCCTTCTACACCACAAGTGGCACCTTTTTTCCTTTCTTTCCTCCGGTCTACAAAACCCAGACTAAGCGTCAACATGGATTGAGGAACCCAGATCAATACCTTAATGGTGGACAGAAGTCCCATTTGACTCGCAAGCACAGGCCTACGATGGCCGAACAATGCTGGTTTGCCGATGAGAAAACGGCTTCATCTCTGCCGAGATCATCATTACCAAGGTCAACGGGGGTCCCGTCAAGACTTTCCACGGGAAGAGCTGAATATTGTTTGTTTTTCTTGGGTGCGGGGGGGATTGAATGCTGGTTCACACTGGTACCTAAAAGAGGGCGTAGCTTTATATATCCCATGTTTCTTATGGAACAGTAGTTTTTTCAAATCCTCATTTTGTCTTGGGCCTGTTAACTTTTGGTATGGTCACCACGGGCTGCCAGTGATGCTGCATGGTGCGGTTACATGGATTCGGCAGTTGCAAATGTTTGGGACATGGCAAAAACTATGAAGCTCTAACATCATGGCTGGCCCTCAAAAAAAATGGCCCAAGGCTACTAGAATATTGGAAAATATGTACTAGACATTCTCACGATTATTATGATCTTGTTTTCTAGAAATCTGTATTCCTCATAAATTGTGGTACACAATCAGCACAGAAGCCTATTATTCACTCTGATGGGAGGGGAGAACGAATAAAAATCCACCACTCTAAAGTGGGAAGACATTTCCCTACATATGCCACACCTATTGATGCCCATGTGCTGCCAACTAAGAATGGCTGAACTATTCAGGTTTAATTGGAGATAATTAACACTTCACATTCCATTATCTGAAAATTACTGAAAATTGTTCGCTTTATATACATGTATTTTTTCACTGTTTCTTTTAGGCAAAATGTGAAGAGAACTCAGACAGTCATTAGTAATAAAATTTGGTTGGTAGAGGTGAATCCTTATCAATAAATAAGGGTAATCATGTTGGGCTCTATCTGAAATTGATTGGCAGGTTGGATGTGGCCTGCACATTCAGAATCTCTGTCATAGAAGTGAGTGGCTTTGAAATTAAGATCTTTAAATCACCAAACTGCACTTTACTACATGGGACGCTTGTGAATCTGTTCCGGATAATAATTGACTGGCTGAGGCAGCAGCATTCCCAAATAACACCTTGGTAGGTATTTCCCCTTTTTGGTCATGCAGTGATGAGTTACCACTGCGCTGCTGTTTTCAGTGTTCCTATGTAATAGACTACTGACTAGGATTTCCCCGGCACTAGTTGCCAAGTTCGTGAGTGTGGTTGTCAGCACAAGAGCAGTGATAGAATCATTCAGTGATTGAGAGCTCAAAGCCCTCCCCCACCCCCCATGAGATGACTGTTTGAAAAATCAGAGTCATTTATGGTTCTGCATTTCTTCGATGCAGGGGGAAAACAATCAGGTCAGTTCAAACCCTATATTGGCACCTGACCCTATCCTCGCGCCCATTGAACATCTGGCAATAACACAAAAGTCTGGGTTGGCCCACCCCATCGCCCTTCCATTTTGCAGAGGTTAGTCTTACAATGAAATCTTGGTTAGAAATTAGTCAGGAATTTCACCGGCAAGATTTAGTCTTATGACAGGAATGAAGCTACGCCGGGCGGCGCTGGCAGGGGGGGGTACCCCGGCATTGGTTAGTGCGCCCGGCACTGAGCAGAATCGGGAGCCATGCCGCCCAGCACTGTGAGAAAAGGAGAAAAAAAAGAAAATTTATTGTAGGTCATGGGTATAAGGTCTAATGCACAAATATAGGGTCCATGATGTGAAGGCCATATTACGTCACGAAATAGTAAATATGGCCCCTCTGTTTGGATTGGGCCCGGCCATGACCTGCTGCGCGTCCGGCGCTACAGTATCGGTGACTATCTTTACAGAATTAAGATGCAGAATGCCGGCACTCAGGATTCTCTAGCTCAAACCCTGCTTACGACTCCAATCATATTCTCTGTCACTTGGATGGAAAGGGTCTACAATTGATCCCTAACCTATTCCATATAAGTCTCCTTGCAGGTTATGTCTGGAGGAACTGGAACAAAACTTTGAATTTTAGCACTGCTCTGTAATATAGTGAAGCCATGATGGTTAGAACTGGTCCATGAATTTCTATCAACATCATAATCATCACTTAAAGGACTATGCCAGGATGAAGTATGACTCAATTAATATTGAAAAGTAAGAAGAACTTTGAAAAATTAGAGTAATGAGTTCCTTATTCAATTAACATTCTGCACAAAATTCACATCCCAAGCTGTACAACCCACTATTTCTTGTTTCTCTTTGGAATCTATCCTTGGGAGAATACGATCGGTCATGCCAGAGAGGTATCATGCCAGATTCACTATGCGGAATCGATATGTTGTGCCCATTTATTCCTGTGATGAAAAAAAGGCCACTGAGCTTGGAAAGCTTTTCAATCATCAAAAAACATTAGAGATACATGAGGAATTTTTAGGGCGGTTATTAATACATTACGTCACGATTTTTGTGATGTTGCGCAATATGCATGAAATGAGATCCCCAACTCACCCTTTGAAGTACAAACAAAATTTGCTATGGAATGTTGGATTAAGACAGGGTTGAGACCAATGGATTCAGTTTGTCTCAACCTATATGTACGACTCTAAAGGACAACTGCAGGCTGATTTATACAGGTGCTAATATATTAGCGGATAAAGACTGAATGCATCAGTCCAAACCAGAGTTCATGGGACTTTCCGTTAGGGAGTTTAGTCGGTTGAAGTTTGTGTATTGCTGAAGCATGTGTATTGCGCAAGATCGAAATGCATCCCATTCTATGCAATAATAAATGATGTCTCACTTGCACAACCCGCAACATTCTTTGTTTTCTATTGAAATTCAAACATTAATTCACCGCGAAAAGCATTTAGTCTATATATAGGAGATGATTGCTGTTGTAGTGGGTTGGGTGGTGGTGATGGTTACTTGGTGAGAGAATGAGAGAAAAGACAACAGAACTTTGCCTAAATGTTGACTTATTCACAAAATGAAACAATCAAATACATAACACGATTCCTGGCTGGTCCATGCGTGACGTGATGCGTTATTCTCCCCAATTTCGCTGATTAATAGCCAAAATTTTGAAGGCCATAACGTCACATAGGAATCGTATGAAATGGGGTTTGGACCCTATAATTACAGTTTTCCATTATACACAGTATAATCTTGTTGTATCAAGACGGCAGTTGTTCTTCAAAATACAATGGTCATGTAAACACTAACTTCATGCCATTTTGGTGTTCGTATACATAGTATGTTTAGGAAACAATTTTAGGTGATTCGAATGTGAAAAGGAGACAACTCTGCTATTGCGCAATGTACCTTGTGACGTCACAAGGGTTAACGGTGGACCCTGGTAATACCAAAGTCAATCCAAAATACAGATTTTTTAGCAACCTCGTGACAAAAGAACTAAGAACTAACATGGGATCTGACTGAAAACTTACAAAATTTGTTCACAAGATATGAATGGATAGATTCATAAATTCATTTTCAACTATATTTCTCCGCTATAATGGTGCAAAACATCAGCATTTACTGTTTCTTAAGTCAATGGGTGACCTTTGCATTGCTACTCTTGGGTGACGCCATCAGTTAGGGTGAAGTGATAGATGTGAATGAAATCATTCAGTGAAATAAATAACTCAACAAGGGGACCTGTACAAACTCAAAATTTTGGTTGGGGGTTTTGGACACATCCTCTTCTCATCTATGCAGTTTAAAGATGATCTGTTGATGACATTTGTACTTGTAACATTCTCTTGCAAGGAAACCCTTCATAG
Source organism: Sclerodactyla briareus (assembly GCA_026419785.1). Taxonomy (NCBI): domain Eukaryota; kingdom Metazoa; phylum Echinodermata; class Holothuroidea; order Dendrochirotida; family Sclerodactylidae; genus Sclerodactyla; species Sclerodactyla briareus. Next base: position 121,259 of record JAODTK010002366.1, on the reverse strand, counting down.
TCTGATTGAGCTTATATCAGGAGTCAGAAATGACGATCCTCGGCTCCAGACTCCTACTACTAATAGGCTCAATTCTAACGTCTGAGTCATGTTCTCCTGTAGCAACTGACGTTGAAGAAAGATGACACCCAACAGATGAAACCCTCCAAGTTTGAAAGCTGAGACATGGCTGCGACCTACCTCAACGAAGCCAGTGGACTCTACAATCTCAAGCAGAGATACTACTCTGGGCTCATCTATGAGTATCACCCACAGTTCCTAGATTTGAGTTGATTATGCATGACAGGGAGTTGTAAATGTGTTGAGTGGTGCGCTTGGTACCAAAGCAGGTCGCCACCCGTAGTACTCTGATTTAATTCTCATTAGTGATGGTCTTGCACTGTATAATGCACTATAATGGTGGTCCACAATGTGGAAACTTACTATTAAATATTAAGCTATAAAAATAGTCAAATTGGCTTGCTACACATCCTATTGCTACAACTGTCCCTCACTAATCTTATAAGAATTCAGATGCAGAATAACGGGCACTCGGATTCGGTAGCTACAACCCGAGCAGAGACAATAATGACACCTATAGGGTTCATATGATACCCTGTATCCATAACTTATGAGCAATGAAGGAGGCAAACAATGGAAAAAGGGTCTGTGAATGTTGAATGAAGTCTGTGAAAGGTTTAAAATTGAAACAGATAAAACGTCTGGTCTAAAATTGGGGGGGGGGGGGGGGGAGGGGGTATAAGGCAGGTGCCAGGATCATTGGGTACAGAGTATCTGCTCAGTAGCTGTGGCTACTATTGTGAAGTTCAGTCTAGTTGTTTCATGGACAAGGATATGCTCATTTAGATGAGGGTGGGGGTGTGGTTGAAGCATCTGGATATCATACTGCTGTGAACACTTTGCTCGATGTTACTCTCAATGAGGGGGCCAGGGCAATGCCCCCACCACCGACGAAGCATGCAAAAAAGTATACTAGCAAGTAATTTGCTGGACACTGAACTACCAGTCTCATGTCAAGAGTTGTCTACAGTGGGCAGCATGGTCTCCCCCTCCCCTTAAAATGCAGAACAGTATATTTCCATACATGTGTGAAGTAGGGGGGGGGGGCAGTCCGGTGTAGTTTATTTCTATTTTGGATGGTTGTAGCAAGGTGAGGCTCAAATATCTCTGTCAGAATGTGCAAGCTGGTTAAGGACAAATAGTATGTAGTAAAAACCCAGGGATGGTGAGGTAAGGGCTGCACCTTTAAGCAAACTCGTACTGGTAACCCACTTATAAGTGTTGCCATTGAAAAAACACATTGCACAAGCCTAGGATAGCTAACACCCACCATATTCCCCCTACCCTGTGAAGTCCTGGGTATAATACCAGACAGTACAGAAACAATGTGATGCAAATAAGAGTCTAGTCCAGTCTGTTTCATCATTGGAAACAAGTATTCAGACCTTCCTCGTGCTTAGAGCATCTGATATCAATCTTCCCTAATGTTTGTATTATGATTAAGTTTGAGAGGCGAGAATTATTTTCTGCTACAGTACAATCACTATACATCGCTGTGTATGTTATCTGCTCTTCAGAATTCTCACTGACTGGCTATCTCCCAGGCTGCATTCCCCATGCCCAGCCAGTTACACAGACCGCTCACACACACAGTCATGGCGTGCATCCACCAGTAGATATCGCATACAACGCTCCACATTCCACACATTCCTCTGCTATTACAGTCCACAGCTGGCAACCTTTGACCCCTCTCTAACATTTGCACCGTCAGCTGATACCCCCTGCCAAAGAAACGGGGAAGGGAATGGTTGGTGTTAGGGTTAGAGATCGCCTTCTTAATTACAGGTTATGGCCCTACTGGGGTACAGCCGTGCACTGAGGTACTGCATTAATTAATCCTCAGAAATGTAGCAGAGGGGAGGAGTTTGACGGTAAGATGTACCATAGAGAGGAGACTTGTGTAACCCATTAGTTGTAGGAGCTAATGTACAGGTACCGTAGTATAGAAGAGACTTGTGTACCAGAGTATAGGAGCCTAATGTAAGTGTACCGTAGTCTGGGACTTGGTGTACCAGAGTATGGAGCCTAATGTACCATATATGGGGCCTAATGTACCATAGTATGAAATACTTGTTTCAAGCATCGCCATGATTATTTCAGTTATGTGAACATTGCCTGGGTGCTGTGGCAAGCATTTCAGAAGGCAAGTAATATTAATTTGGAGGCAACTGATTAGAAGAGTCAATACATAATTGAACCATTTTGCTTGGGGTTGGGGTCTGAGACTCGTTTTGAAGCTCAACTACTTATTCAGTAATGTAGAACATTGCTGTGCTGTGGTAAGCCTCTGAAGACACGTATTTTAAGTGGGGGGGTCACCTTGATAAAGGAGGCAATACCGTGTGGGATTTTGCTTGGGGTGGGGCTGAGCTGAGCCTTGAGGCGCACCCTTCTGCCTCCCGTTTTAATGAGGCAAAACTGGTAAACAAATGTACATGTGACATAGCTATGGTTTATAGGTGGATCCTCTATTTGAGCATGATACTATCAGAGTGTGTTTGGGCCTATGGGTGGCCATCCATTTCAGATATCAGACATTGGGTACTCGTGGGCTAATCATAGGGGAGAATTTGTTTGGGGTGTGGCTCATAGGCTGATACGATTTCTATTATGCGAGGCGTGCTCTGAAGATGGAATGTGATCTAGGCAGAATGTCATTCCATAGAGGACTTAAGCCCATCACACGATTATAACGATGATGGTAAATCTATTTCACATTATTACAAACTCACCCCAAATAGGGACCTTTGCACTCACCCCAGTGCCTATTGAAAGGTCGGAGAGTTACATAAATCCGGTTGGCAACCCCATCGTCTCGCATGTTGCCAGGCTTCAAGTTAAGCATTATGAGTACCATTAGCAGTATTTTTCACCTAAAAATTTCCTAACGGAAATTTGAAGCGGTCACACTATAGTGATGAGACACACAATAACAGCGGCTGGGAGAGGACGGGAGCTGAATAGGCTGTGACATCAATTGTAAACATCCTCCTGTGATTGGTCCACAATTCTATCGTTCTCAGTTCATCTGATAGTTCATCGCTCACAGATCGATCTGCATTCTGTCGTAATCATTCCTGTGTGATTGTAGCTAATGGGTTGTGTGTGTGCGATAAGTTCAGTGTTTTCACTACAATATGACCGTGACTCGTCAATGTTTTTAATACAAATTCTGCTGAGGCATCAGTGGGGTGGGGAAAAATGTTATGATAACCAGATTTTAGTGGGTGGTAGGCAAATATTATGGGTGCCGGTGGAGAATGTTTTAATCTGTTTATCAGGGTGATATGGACATTATATTCCGTGACTCTCAAGGGCCCAACTGTTTAGTGTTTTCTTTCAGTGGAATGTCACTTATTCTGATGATTGTTATGCTGGCAGAGATTCCCAAGGATTACTATCATGTCCATGAAGTGGCTAGGGGGCGAGGGTGGCATGGCCATGGGGGGGGTTATGTTTCTGTCCATCTGTTGTATGGTAATTCCTTATGATGATGTTTTGTGTTCATTATCAATCTCAAAGACCAAATCACATTTATACTATATAAGCAGCAAGTAAACCCAGGAAATCAGAATGCTTACTGTAGTTCGCATTCGCCTTCAGGATGATGGATTTAGGGTTCTTGTCACTAGGTACAGCCATTGTAGGAAACACTATAATAGGTGAGATCCGGAATGGTCTTTCTATTGTAAGTCTCTGCCCATTGGAGCCTTATGACATGCTGAATTGCTATATGCTCTGATATCAGTGTATGCTCATCTAGATGCAAGGTTGTCTGTGGTCAAAATAATGAGGATGTATCATTTCCACCCCCCCCCCCTCCTCCTCCGAAAACAGCGCATATCAACAACTGATAGTGCCCAGCTATAAAACCCTATTAGAATTACCAGGCTGCCAGTACGTCTCACATGGCTTCCCAGATGTAGCTACCATTCTTGCCGGTGGTAACCCGGATGGCCTAATGGGACGCTATAGAGATATGGTTCTTATCAATCAAGCTCCTGTTCATTACCGGAAACCCTATCCTACCACCAGTACTGCAGTGCTGTGACACACTGAAGGGCTTCCCAATGCTGTACATGCTTCCACTCTCAATAGAGATGCCATACCCAAATAAGGCTAATGACACGGCGCCATTTTGTTCTTGCGACCGGAACTCCAAGAAACTTGGCCCGGCCTCTTGGGGGAGAGCAATAGGGCACACGTTGGTGCGCCGTGTTGTCCCCCAAATGGCAGAGGTCAATTAAATGATATGATAGCCCTCGTTAAGGCGCTGCATGTAAACTCTGGGCGTGAGGGGCATGGAAGCTTATATATCAGGAAGTTGGGCACAGGCATGAGAAGCATCCAGGCTCCACTGGGTGCCTAAATGTAGAAACCACAGAAATAATGAAACTACTGAGGGCAAGATGATAGCAAGTATCCTTGCTACAGTCAACAAATTAATTATATATCAGAATAATTAAAACAACCACTTGAATATTTATCAGGCTAAACTCTAAGAAGAAGAAACTTCCTCACAGTAATTATTATGGCATAATTAGATGATACTGATATGATATCAAACACCTGCGTTATGCTCAGTTGCCCCAAGCTTGCTTCAGATTGCCAGGTCGAACCAGACTCTAGAAATGTAGCATTAAATGTATAGGACTGGAGAAAATTTGAATGTCGACATGAAATTGAACGTTTTGAAGAGATGTTGAATTTATAAGAGATGTTCCACGTGATTATCGTGGCGGGTGAAGCACGACATAGTAGTGAAGGAGACCTGAAGTAATGGATTCAGACAGCGAACATTCCAGCTTCACCGGTTCTTCAAACAGAATTGTTCCTTTCGAGAGCGCTACGAATAAATAGACAACCTGGAAAATCCTCATTTGTTTAAAAGAAGGAAGGTGACAACAGGGACCAGAGATATGATCTCCTGAACATACAGTGCCAACAGTGTTCACTGTGCGCGCAGAGAGGTATGCACTCTGAAGAAATGTCAAAGTACTGCTGCAACATAAAAATATAAGTGTGCCATGTGCCAAGTAGGAACAACATACTCCAAGAGAGGGGGTGGTAGCCGGAGTCCTTGGCTGTAACATAGGAACAGCAAGCTCTGTAAGATGTGACGGATAACTCTTGTCACGGGAGAAGACTCCACGGCGACATGAGAATGTTATCTAAGAAGACGACAAGGCGAATTTGAGGCCGAAGAAATTTATCCATGTAATGATGACTACTCCCCCCCCCTTGATATTAAAGGTGGAGATTCGCAATGACGGGCCCGCAACATCGATTGCAACATGTGACAAAACTAAATTCTCATTCCAATTGTCGAGGTAAACCTGTAGTTGGTGAGAGCGCTGAATTCCTGGAGGAATGGATTCTGACAGCTGGCGTTTGAACATCATGGGTGCTCCACTACTGTTCTCCTTTCTACCATGGTGGAGCTGCTAATCACAAACTGAATGCCAGCATGGGACTCCTGGTATGTTCCAAAGCTGGAGGTGTTGAACAGAGTTACAAACTTGAACAGAATCCAGGAATTTAGAAGAAATGCAGTATAATCAAGAAACCAAATGCCCCAACTGGAATAGGATAATTTCCCAGGAAAAGAGAGGGTTAGGGAAAGAAAGACCAGGACTGTGGAACTAGGGATACCAATACACTGGGACGGTGCTCAGCAATTTGGAGATGTTGGAGAGGACCAATTGCTGGAATTTATTTCGAGATGTCAGGAAATTTGAGGCGTAGGCTTCACCAAGAAGTATACACTAAGCTGGATCTATTCCAAGATGTCTAAGGAAATTCAATACAGAGGCATCCATCAATGGACTGTTTGACTCTATACCTACAATGATACATGGTCTTCAGGAAGTACAAGGCAGAACCATCATAAAAAGAGTGACCCGAATTAATGGCTGACTCTATAATCCAAAATGATCAAGGAAATTCAATGCGCGGCATTCATCAGAAGATACATATTGACTGAACAAAATGCTGGCTTCATGCCGGACTATCAGAGAAATTCATGGTCAGAGGCATCTACAGGTAATTGTTAAATACTGAAGCTGACTCACTGCCTGATACATTCAAGAAAATTTGATGCAGAGGCAGTCATCAATAATGCTTATGCTACACCGCCAGGTTCAAGTAGGCGCAGGCGAGGAATCTCCTACAAAATGTGTGACAGGGTTCAGAAGTGTTGACTTTTAACCAAAATGATATAAAAAAAAACAAAGCAGCAGCATTCATCAACGTGTATGACAGGACTACCGTAGATGCTGGCTCTATACCAAGAAGAAGGAAAGCAACCAGCATTTCACAGAAAAGCATAAATTCTGACTCCATAACCAAGATGATTCTGGGGACTCAGACAAGTATGACAATGTTTTGGGGGAAATTCAAGGCGAGTAATTTATTCGAACAGGCTATATGCAGAATTCATACCAAGATGAACATCCAGAGGGAAATTAATGCTGAGCCATTCATTAGAAGAGTTGTGTAACAGCAGAATTGGAGATGTCAACAACAATAATATTTGCAATGACGTAAAGGAAAATGGGAATTTCTAATCATTCTAATTTTCCTCTAAGGTATAGAAATTTGGATACTTTCACACATTGGATGAGGGAGAGAAACATGAACGTTGTAGCACTGTGACACTGCACTTGTGGGCTGGAGATTCTACATGAACCTCACTTTCCTTGCATTCCTCATTATCAATTTCAATTGGGAGTGAGTCAACAAGCAGATGGTTTCAACCATGGTTCTCAACTTTGAAGGGACTGCTCCAAGAATCAATGGAAAGTTATCATGCTGGAAGCCCAGACTTTGAGTAAAGTCTCTGAAGCCTGCTGGCTTGCAAACTAAGAAGAATGCAGCAATGCTACGATGATGACTGCTCATGCCCCAAGGTCTTCCGTGAAAGAGTGGGACTAAAAGCATGGAGGAGGAACCATGCCTGACTGAGGAAGAGGCAAAGGATTCCCTATGTTGGACATATTCATCAGTGTAATGGGGAGGTAAATTCGATGAAACAAACCCAGGAATAGGTTCGTGCCTCTCATTACTGGAGTACGGGAAAAAGACAATCAAGGGGAAGGGTATTGCCTGCATATGATTGCAGCTGTGTCACACTAGAAGAAACAATAGATCTGATGTCTAGCCATATTGGAAGTTGGAACACAACCAGAATACATAGCTGAAAGATAGAAGCTGAGAAAATGGAGAGAAAACCCTAAACTGTACATGGAGCAGTGACCCACAGAGACTCAGGAAAGAACAGAATGGAAGAGCTTCCTTTGATACACTTGATAGACCCCAAGGGCATTGTAATGGAAGCAGGTGTTCCATCTGGAGTGAACTCTCTAATCCTGGCAGCCAGGAGAGACTGTCTTCTTGATAACTTTCTCATGTTCTGGTTCAGAAATGCTTTTTTTGGAGAAGCATGGTTCCGAGTAGGTAGGTTCTAACAGTCTTAGTAGTCGCTTCATTGATCATTGATCATTCGATTTATAAAATCATGCGGAACTCACACAGCCAGTTTCGGCGTCATCAATGCAAGAGCAGTCTTCAGTTATCTTGATTGCGGAAAGAAATTTAGGACGCCAAAGAATTATACATATATTGTAATATTTTGCTTGTGTGTACTGACAATTTCATCATGTGGACTATAGTGAGCCATTACAGATGTTGATGATGCACATCTATAGGTGACCTTACCTGGTTACCCAAAGTATATACTAAGATGCATGGAAAAGAAGGATAGTTGTGGCCATGGCTAAAAATATATTTAGTAGGCATATATATAAGGATACTGAGTGAATGAACTTGAAGTTAATTGGAAGACTACTTGATGAAGGTGGCCGTAGTGTCTGTTTTGTAACACATAGAGTAGATAACTATTCCATGATAAGAAAAACTGTACTTTTGGAGTCTTAAACAAATTGAGGTTGCAAGGTTTTGGAAAGAATAGGAAGAAATTATGCATATATATGATACTAACATCGAATGTCTTAGTGATGAGTCTATATCAGATTTGCTCTTAATGATACAGTAGCTTGGAAGATACAAGGTAACATTTTTTTTTTAAGTTCTGTCTTCCCTGGAATTCCTTATTTAGAGAAGGAGCCTATTTCATGTTTACTTTTGCCTTCAAACACATAATATAGAGCGGCAGTTGCATACTGGTTGACTATCATGTACTGTATAGTTGTTATCAGGTTAGGGCACTTTAAGTCATTGGCATGAAGGAGATACTCAGAGAACAGAACCCAGGGTCATCAAATTATATGAGCATCCCTCTGCTTGACAAATATTATGACAATCTCTAATGGAATGCAGTTAGAAATTATTGATGCCAACCGTAATCAGCAGCACTCTGATGGGCTGAGCGCAGTCCTCCCATCCCCCTGTGCCACCCTTAATTCACATTCCTCGCACATGTCAAGTGGTATTAATGTGATGCTCAAGCACATGTTCAGCCTCCTTGAGATGGGTGGCTTCCAGACGTCCAGAGCCAGCCGCGTCAGAGATGTCTGCATTCCAGTTGCCATGAGACATGCATTCCTTTGGTCATTAATGTGCTGCCTGGGCTGTCCGTACAGTGTCGTGTTCAGTTTCCACTGATGATATGTGGGATTTAATTGGTTCTTATGATTCTCATTTTCCTGTTATGACTGGCGGGGGCCGTCGATTTCTGATCAACAAACTTGTTCTGATAATAACTGGTGTGTTGATGATCGCTCACAGGAGTTCTTCATTAATTGCAGACTGGCGCAGTAAAACACCAATGTGGTGTTTCCTGTTTAACTAGGTAACTAGGTAACTGAAGAAGGGCTCTTGTACCATTTAAAAAAAACTCAGTAGCACTGTACAACATGAACTGGGGGTTGATGTTCAGTCAATAGTGTCCATAAACAGAACTTCATCGAATTGGTCAATGAGGCAATTCTGATATTGACTACAACATGGTGCTCCCTAGGGATCGAATCTTGTTCAGAACAACGCGAGATTGAAATTAAACAACCAGGAGAATGTCATCGACATATCTGTAGTAGCTCAGGATATTCATTCCCTTGTACACTAACTTATCTTTTAGTTGCCTATCCCACCAAATCATGAACACCTGGGCCAGGTCTTCCTGCGAGCATAACCCCTATGGCACCCCCTCCATTCTGCTTGTACAGATTGAAATTAACCATAACTGTGATTGTGCATTGAAGGCAGGTGGGTCAGTAGGGAAACTAATTCATCGCCCCAGGACTGGGAGAGAAAGATTTGGTAACTTTGGGGCCTAAGATATGTACTTCAGAAATGCTTGTAACTTGGTTCTACATAAATACTTATGAAATTGTTCACAAGATATGAAAAGAGACCCCGATCATTTGTATGTAAGTACCACTCCCATCTTCCTGCTATCAATTACAGCACTTACAGATACTGTTTAAGATCTATCAGCAGCCTTTTGTACCACCCCCCCCCCCCCCCCTTTCCATCCCGTGAGCTCATGTGTGTGAGATTTTTATGTGCCCTCTTCTCTCCTGTATTAGTTTGAAGAAAATCTTATCATGTGACCACTGAATGTTGGAAGGCTTGCATAGAACCGAATGTGCAATTTGTGGCATCAAAAACCAAATATCAAAAAGTGATTCAGGTTGTGATTGCCGCTAGTGTTCCAGGAGGCTTACTCATTGAGATGTGGAGTCATATCTAGATCTGCTATCTACTTCCAAGGTTCCTTACATTCTTGGCCCCCTCTCAGAGCCCCCTAGAAGCTATTTTTGAGAAACACACTGCCAGATGGCAGGCAACAATTTAATGATGGTCGACAGTCGTCACTGGCGCAGATGTGGATGGCTGCCAACCTGTAGGACTTGAGTTATTATTTTAAGACTGATCCTCTCTAAATTCCTCCCCCCCCCCCCCCCACCCCCCCCCCCGCCATCGCATTTGAACCTCATCTAAACTTGGCCGTGTGCTCCTGGCAATAAGCATACCAGGAATACTCGCTTGATCAAGGGGTTTTGTTCTGTAGGTAATAGTGGAACCAAGAGGGGCTATGTGGTAGGGAATCAAGTTTTTAAATTTTGAAAAATCATAGATTCAGAATGTTGATTTACCATGCTCTTGATCGACATTCTTAACTATGGAAGATGGGGTTATCAAGCAATTCTTAAAGGTTTCTTTTAGGCTGTAGCTTCCTATCATAGTTACTGTAACGTGAATTTTTCATCATTGTCAGCTATTCCTGATTAGCTAATCGCCTTATTTGGAAGGGAGGATTTGAAGGAGGCAAACCAAATAATGGGAGGACAAGTTTCACTCACCCCATTGATAAGTATAAAAAATGCTTTCCTGAGTCAATACTGGGCATAATATGAAGTTCCAGAACAGGAGATGATTAAGACTGCAGTAGGGATGTTGTTTGGGGAAGCACATCAACACAAATGGAAGCATTATTGTGAAAGATTTCAAGCCTCTACCCTCAGGGGCCAACTTTTTGGGTCTACTCCGCACCGACCATGGTGACACTCTGCCCAGATGGTCATTCAGCCCCTGTTCCTCATTGTTGTAGACTGGTGAAGATTCTACCTGATGTGGGCCACCAGGCGCTATATGGCATTCATGTAAGTGCCCTCAATGCCATCAAACAAGAGCTTGGAGGCCAAATCATCATCATATCCGAAGGTCTTCGACAGTGAGCGTCCAGAGCATCAGTGAGCACTGAGCAGGATCCTATGACAGACGCTTTGTCCTTCCGACTGCAGTTTCTTTTCTTCTTTGATTGACCATTCATGCTACACTCTAATTTTTGTTGGGGCTCAGGGTGGAAAATAGTGAAAAGAGGGTCAATTAGCACTGCTGACATCTGGTTGTCTGTTTATGACACTGTACTCCCTCAAGAAGTTGTTTAATTCCTTCCAGATGCATCAAATCCTGACATTTAATCCGAAAGTGGGGTAGGTAAGTAATCATACTTGGTAGTAAAACATGTTTAGAAAAATGAATCAATAATAGAACAATGAGGGAATGGACCCTAAATCGGAGGGAGGAGGGAAAGAGGGGGTAGAGGGTAGAGGGAAGGGTCAGGTGGCCACAATACCCACTTAACCCTCTCTTCCACCTGCTGAATCTCACTTTGTCTCACTAAATTGTCACCCTTGTCCTGGCTTCCTTCAGGCTTGAATGTGCTGTTCGTCTGGGGAACCCAGCTATCTCCCGCCTCTCCACACCGAAATCATCTCTTTTTTTCTCTCCCACCAGACCAACTCTGGTCTCTCTGCGTGGCCATCAACCCCTACCGCAGCTCCCCATCTACACAGACAAGGTGTTCATGTGTACAAGGGCAAGAGGAGGGTTGAAATGCCCCCTCACGTCTACTCCATTGCTGATAACGCCTACCACGACATGTTGCAAGGTAGTTATGAGTTCTGGCAGATTTTGCCACGATTTAATTTTTATCACTCACTCAACTCAATAAGAAGGAAAACGTAACTTGCCCTTTGTTAGTTAAAAGGTACTATTTTTATTCATTATAGATGGGTCATCAATTGTTAAACAATATTAAAATCATCTACTACACATGGGTAATCTGTTGTTAAACAATTTTAAATTATTCTACTATGGATGGGTCATCAATTGGTAAACAATATTGAATTCATCTATTACAGATGGGTCATCTATTGTTAACCAATATTAAATCCATATGCTACAGATGGGTAATCTATCATAAACAATATTGAATTCATTCATCTACTACAGATGGGTAATCTATCGTAAACAATATTGAATTCATCTACTATGAATGGGTCATCTATTGTTAAACATCATTACTATTATCTCTACAGATGGTTAAGCCAATGTTGCACATATGATATTTCTTTAGTGGCAGAATAGGTGTCCACAACATGATATTCATCTACAAACACATGGGTGATAGTCATCACAAAGTATTATCCACCTCTGAACAATAAAAAATTCATCTCCTTAAGATAGTGGTTATCCTAGGTTACCAATACAATATTCATCAACTAAAAATAGATGGTCCACCATTGAACATTATGATATCCATTTATTAAAGTTAAGTGATCCATAGTAGATCAATATGCTATTCATCAACTGAAACTCTCAAACAATATGAAAATCTCCTGAACATAAGTGATCCACTGTTGGACAGTGTGATTGTAATCCACTACAGATGGTTCATCTATTCTACAAGAATATCATATTCATTCGCTTCTGATCGATCATCAAATGTCGAACAATATGTTAATTATTGAGGCTGTGGATTTTTTGATAATTGGCTGTTCGGTAATTGCTTGCATCATTCGATCAATGTGCTGATCTCTCTCTTGTGACGGCTCAGCTGCAGCATGCAATGAATTGATCAATTTCTAAAGAGAAAAACCCTGTGTCAATGATTGTCAAGCAGGTTTTTAGTCAGATTTTGGAACAATTTACGATGTAACAAATTATTGAGCAGTAACAAATATTCCTTACAGCCTTTTCATTTTTTGTATTTGATACAAAACAAATGAATAACGTTCAATCATCTTTCTTCACAAGGTCTCGTGATCATCCATACCATCCAATTGTTTAGCAATATGAAATACATCAAATACGGAGGGTCCTGTCATTGTTGACCATCATGGTGATGAATTGGTGTTACTCTATTTGATACTCTTTATCTATGTCAGAGAATAATCGTTGAAAAATCAATGTTCATCCACTATGGATGGATATTCATTGTTTCAGGTCTATGGCAGATGGGGAATCCACTGTTTAACAGTGTATCTGTTACAGATGGGTTTTCTGTTGGTAAACAGTATTCAATGTTACTTTACTACTCGCAATGCACTGTAAGTTCCTTTCTTCTACATTGCAGATCACGAGAACCAGTCTATGTTGATTACTTGAGGTGCTGGCATAGTTCCGTGGGGATAAAAATTTTGCTACAAATAGAAAGATCATTGTGTCCAGTCTGATCCAGTCTTGATACAGAAATACTTTTTTATACAAAAGCTGTCAGGGAAAAATAAAAAACATGTCTGCACAAATATCCTCCAACTCATGTGCATATTTTCTTCAGTGGTTACTTTGAAACCCCACTTGAATGGGTAATAAGGCACTGAAGTAGCCTGTCCTCTATAAAGGTGACCAGATATATATATACAAATGAGGCTCTTTTTTTTTCTGTCATTGTGTGTCATTCTGAGTTTGTGTGTAGTTGATTTGGAACCTTTCTGTTGCCAGTATTCTATTCAATGGAAAAAATTATCATCTCAGATTAGGCTGATATTCAGATTTCTCAAGGACATAATCCAGCAGTGGGCATGCTCATAGATACTGGATACCGATTTCTATGAACGCATGGCAAGTTGCAACCCTTGGCTTCCCTTTGCTTCAAAACCTGCAAATATTTATTTCACCATCAAATTCAAATACCAACATTCAATTTGGGATATTTGTCTCGAGTGCATCTTTTTTTTTCTTTTTTTTTACAGTTAGAGATTGCAGAGGTTTTTAATGTTTCAAATCAGAGAATGAAAAAAAAAAAAACATTATGAAGAATGATACAACTTTACAAAACGACCCCCTATAAATTTGTCAGTTTTCAAGACTGAAAAAGTTTTTCTATTTTTTTAACCCCCCCCCCCCCTCTTGAAGATTCTTAAAACCCTGTTGATGGTTAGGCAAAATCATTTTTGTGAGTCCTGTGTATTTTCTATAAAAAGATGATTGGTTTTTGTCCCTATTGTGGAACCTTTTTCTTTAGGTTGATATATTTATTGCTTTCCTATTCCTGCTTGCATGTTAGCTTTCATTTGCACTGAAACCATTGCTGAAAGAATATCATAGTTATAACCAGACTCACCCAGAATCAAATTTCAAACATTCTCACACAATGAAAATTATTTCCTTTAGAAATAATGATAAGTGCAATGCCTAAAACGGCCCTTGCTTTCCTCTCCTAATGGGATTCCTTTTCACTCTTTCCAAGTTTATATTTGGATATCAGTGACACCATCCCCAATAAAGTCACCAGGAGAGCATTTTCTCTGGCTGTTTCTACACCTTGCCTGGCTTAAAATGATTAGCATTGAAAGAACAATTCACTCCACTCCCTTTGAACCTCTCATACTCCAAAAATGTCTTCCTCCCTCTATTTAAGTCAGTCATCCTCATGCTGGCAGGTTTCTACCATATCCCAAAGGCCCCTCCCTTCCCTCTCCCTTTCGCCAGGATCTGCTTTGATCGGTTCTTGCTCTAGCAAGGTCTCGCGATAGAATGCACTCCTCTCCTAGTACCTGCTCCATCTTGGGAATTCAGTTTTGAAGATGAGACAAGCTTTCAGCTGAATGTGAGGAGAAGTTATTTCTGCAGAAAAAAAGAAGTTTACCCTCCCTGCACACTGGTCCAGAAGTTTTATGCCCATCACGGGAGGTGCATCTCACAAATACAAAATTTTCAGCCTTGCTGCAGCATGAGAACTACATTGGACACTTGATTCTATTCTTGCATGTGCCCTTTCCCCCCAAGGAATTACTATCCCATGTGATATGCTCCTTGCTATTTCATTTTAAAGAATGAAAAAAGCAAATCTAGCAATGGCTTCTTTCCCAAATGGCAGTTGTCGCATGACATGTGCTGTACCCTACCATCTGTGAGCTTTCCTCCCTCCAATGAACTTGTTATGTGGTTAATAACGACATGTGAGATATTTCGATGATGAAAATGACCCGTTTCTCTTCTTTTGATGCCATTCAGAGAGAGCGCCACTTCTTTTCCACAAATTAAACGATGGAGAACGGCGGGGAGATCTCAACTCTTGGCGTTGACTGAGCTCCTTGTAGAATTTTTCAATGTTTTTCCCTAGTTATTTAGGCAATAGGGCAAACCAGTTTTAGTGGTTTTCAAGTCCCCTAGGACGCATGTAGGCTGTGCTGTGTTTTCTATTAATTTCCACCATTCATTTATTTCAATTAGATCTTTCTCATTTAGTTTACTCCTGTAGGCATTAAGAGTATTTATTACTGTATGTCACTTTTTTCTCTATGCATTGTTTTTTTGGTGTGATATTGAAGTTTTTTTTCTCCCAGAAAAAATATATCCTTCAGGCTTTTGCTATTTTGTTCTTTTTTTATATTTTTGCTTTTCATGAACTAACCCTAAACTATAAAATGTTGTTCGACTCTCCGGATATGCGACAGACATTAATACAAGCCCCCGAAATTTGACCTATATAATGAACAAACTTCTGAAAATTGAATATCCTTGAACGTGTCTTTTGAACGAGTTGGTCAACTCACTCATGGGCTTGATTGTCCTTGTTTGACATTCCTCAGTGTTTTCCCCCTGCCCCAATTGGTAACTGCAATTGGAAATATTTGCGACTGAAGTTTGCACATGGAAGTCTAGTTATTCCATATGAAAAGATGGAAACGGTGACTTGACTTTAATGTTTGGTATACAAAAAAGAGTGAACCTTCTCAAGTTTCAATTGCCAAATGGAAGCCGTCACATTCAAGTCATAGAAATATTGTTTCTCATTTGAACAGTGATTTGCTTGATCCATTAAGTGGGTCTTGATAGAATGTGCGTATCCCTAATATTTCCAATTCCATGATACCCCCATCCCACTTGATCTGAGCATGCATAACAGAATAGGGAAGCATTGTGTCACCCTGTCAATCCAACTTCAAATCTTGTTCTACCCCCACGGGTGTGCTTTCATTCTTTCCACTACTATATCCACCCCAAATGATACTCCTAATCCCTTGAACTGGTTGCCAAATTGCTGGCAATTCACAGCAACGACATTTTCAATGTATTAACACCTATTTGCCACTTAAATTAGAGTCAAAACTGTTTGCTGCATTGCAATCTCGAGAAGGACCGCCGATTTGCCTCATTCACGAAACAAGTCCAACAGCACGCTGGTCCTCGCTGAGTAGGATCCCAAAATAATTTTCTGCTACTTGCCATTCCCTCCCTCCCCCGTTATGCCAGTGATGCAGACCGTAGTGGGTCCGTTTGCTGCAGCGTGGCCTGATGACTGTATTCTTTACCACGGGAGCCGTCAATTGCCAACATCCCTGACGCTAACCTGAATGATTCCCCCTTCTCTATTGTAGAGTCGGGCCGGAAAACTGAGAACACAAAAAAGGTCATCCAGGATTTTTGCCACATTGGCTAGTACATCAGTAGGCAAGGCTGAGAACACGAGTCCGGAAAGAAGGGTATCGTAGAACATGCCAAGGACTTGTCCCACTGTCAGCCTGGATTATCTTGCCCCCCCCGTCACTTCCCCCCGACCACCCTTCCCCCACACCGACCATGTACCTGAGTAATGCATCTCTGCACTCAGGGTGTCATCTTGCACATTGCCTCCCATCGCGTTGCATGTCGCAGTCCTGTGACTGCCCGGCTTCTCGGCTAATCCTAACACTGTGAGCCACGATTGGTGGGCGACAAGAAAGGAATCGCATCAGTGTTCTCTCAAATCCGCTTCTATGTGTCCCTTCGGAATTTCATCCAATGTGGCTCGCCATGTGCTCCTGTCGGTAATTTCGTAGCCAGTGTTTGTCATTTCGTCAGTTTTTTCCCTTCACGTCTGAGGTCTGTTCTGTCACATGTTGTGAAAATTCAGATGCTAAGTCATGATGGCTTATTATCTAATTATTAGCTTTTGAATTAACCTGTCAGTTCACCATTTGTTCGTTTCTTTATGTCCTGTCATTAGCTATTGGTGTGTCTTTGTCTTATGATGGGCATCGCACCAAAAGAAATAAAAACGAGAAATGAATGGATATGAATGAATTCTGGCCTATCATAGAATCCAAAACACGCTTTACTCAATGGCTGCTTTACTAGTTAGATGTTCTATGTGGCTTATGGAATGCATAAATACTGATAAGTAGTTTGTTGCCAGTATATAATAAGTGAAAATATGCCATTCAGCTTTAGAATGCTTAGATGGGCTTTGTGTTAGAGTTGTCCGTTTTGGCAATCCTTGATGATAGGTTTTGTTGCCCGAATATGTTATTGACATAAAGCTCGTCAAATTAACAGCATTAAAAAAGATACTTCTCGCAAGAGGCTTTATCAAATGCATGTTACGGGCTGGAAAAAAAAAACTTTCAACTGGCTTTGATAGACTAAGCTTTTTATGTTCGTAACATGATATGGCTGAAGCTAACATTCCAGGACCTTCTTCTCAGCATGACAAAGACGATATAAACTATTACTCTTCTCATTTCTTCATTTTCTTCATACCCTTTTGACGTAGAGGAACTTATTTTACTCATTTCAATTCCTTCCATAAAATTGGTTAATGCTGTCACGTGATCCCTCCCTTATCCTTTAAGAGAGCCCCTGAGTATGGATTGCAAATTTCACTTTTGAAATGTTCTTCACAGTAGACGGAGTTTGTCTCTGCTCGAATTCACCATATTTGCTTGAATGAATACAACTACCCATAGCCACCCTAACTACAATTAGATAGTTTGATACTGCATGTGCCGTACTATTTATTGGCCATTGTCTTTACCAAAGTAGCACACCCTTTACCTCACCCTTCGGCCCTCCCCCACTTCCTGTGGTTATCGATTTAGTTGCAGTTGGGAAGAAACAAAAAAAAAAATGCTTCATGCAAATGGGTACGCTTACAGCATTGGCGACATTTTGGAACAACAATATTGATATTTTGAGGCTTGCTTCCTAGATAGAGTTCTAGGCCACCTGCACCTGCAGACAACATTGTAGGATTGATTTCTCTGCAAGTGAATATATATATCTTGCTAATAATATTGCAGATTACCCAAGAAACTGATGACAGCAACTAAATCAAAATTAACTGAGACTGGACACGGAATTCATCAGCCACAAAGTTGTTGAATTCTTCAAACGTTATATAGATTGATATATTTTCAAGTAGGAAACGGTTTGGGACATCTACTTTCCAACCGTATATATTGTTCCTTGTGATCTAATGTTTCAAGCTTTGTGAACTCCTCTCCCCTTTCCACACTATCTGGTGCTCTCCCCTTCCTTTGATGTTTTTATTAACCGCCACCCCCCACCACCCTTAAGGGGAAATGATCGTACCCGCTTAACATTGTTTACCAAGTGCTCTCACAGCTATGCCTAACTGCCTGGCCATGCAGACCAGTAATCTTGCATGTTGTTACAAGGAAAACGGCCCTACTATCCCCAGGCTGCGTGGGACAACCTCATCCGTCGTAATCCAGGTCTTTATACATCGGGCGGCTCGCCCTTTCTTTTCATTAAACACTCCCTTCCTTCGATGTTGCTACATATTATAACATTTTAGTCATGGCTGACTCAAGCAGGGCTGGCCTCGTAGTCCTGGCTACCCTATTAAGATCCATTGGGGGGGTGATGTTGGAACGTTCTGGTCATGTCACACGATAGCACTGACTACAGCAGCTGATTACGAATCCACCAGGCCGTCCGGCCATCCAAATAAAATATGATTCAAGTTACGATCCCGTCTTCCCCAGCTCAATGGCTGAATGTCTCAAATACAAGTATCTTTTGGATGCCATTCCATGGGTACCAAATTTTGATATAATGAGAAAGTTCTAGCAAAAAAAACTAAAAAGAACAATTAGGAAAAAAAATTTTATGGACGCATGGGAAATATTCCAATGACCATTTTTCAGTTCAGTGTGTTCAATGTTGCCCAGAAGAAACACTCGATTTGAAGGGTTACGTGGGATTACTGCTCACATATATGAATGTGGAAACTTCCTCAAATGTTGGGAAGTTTATATGAAGATTGTTCGTACCAGCTTGCCATATCAGTGTCATTGCGGCCATTGATTCAGAAAGGAAGTGTTATCCGAACCTTTCAAATTTGTTTAAAAATACATATGTTGACATCATGTATATGTTTTAATGAGATGTTACCGATGCATTCCATTCTTTGGGTAGTGCTCATAGGGGGAGTTGAGACTTACGTTCGTGTGGTGTAGTGCTTTCGAGAGAGGGCGCTGCATCCACACTCGGGGGACCTGAGCAGAAACCTGATGATGCCCTAGTCATTTGGCAACAATTTGGAAAGTGTGAAATTGGCAACTCAAAATTCTGGTACAACAGAAAAACTGTTTGGTGAAACCGTCTTTGAATATGATATATCTTAGGAACGAAGCCAGTGTTAATATATTTTAATATATATAAACTGAATGATCACTATTGTAGTTAATATAATGAGGAATGTGAATAGGTGATAACTGAGAATTGTTTATCATGACCAGTGACCTCACAAACATGTATGAATAGATAAAAAGTATAAAAACAAATTATGTGACTCTTTTATAAGGGCAGCTCTTGTACTTGTAGATGAGTTGATGATATCTTAGAACTAACTCAGTGTGAATATAAATTGAATATATATAAACTGAATGATCACTGGTATAGTTATATATGAGAATTGTGAGTAGGTGGTAACTAAGAATTGTTTATCATGACCAGTGACCTCACAAACATGTATAAATAGATAAAAAATATGAAAACAAATGATGTGGACTCGCATAGAGATGGTGGCTCTCGTATTAATTGGAAGATGATTTGAAGCTCTATTTGAAGATGATATTCCTGTTTTATGAACTGTTATGCCCAAGGTCAGAAAATATGAACTTTGTCTACATATTCATTGAAATGAAAATAAACTGCTCATCATTGTGAAAAATGAACATTGATATCAACATTCACATTGTAATATAGTCACTGAAAATGTATGCTAACTTTCTTCCAAACTGGAGTTCTGTTTTTACTTTGAATAAATGTTGTTCAACATGAGAAGAAAAATTCCAAATACATTCAAGAAAACAACTTTTCAACCGTGAAACTTGAAATTCTGGATGGAGGAATAATCTGTTTTAGAAGAAGAAAGGTGGAAACTGTTCATTCCAGAATTTTGGTTGCCATTTTACATAACTGTGTGACCTTGAATCTACATCCCTGCAATCACCACCCCGCTCACCTGCACTCCATATAGAAAAATGCAACTAAGATGTTTCTGACGGATATACTGCGTTTGTCTTATGGGAGTTTATAATGTCTGGTTATTGGCGTGGCTCAGTAGCACAAATTATTCTCCAAAACAAAGATGCTTCGACAAGTTGCCAATTAGTATCACGAGGGCTGATGGATATTTTATTGTATGAAGGTCTGTGTTGAATTGCCGACCCCTGAAAGCTGCCAGTACCGTACCTACTTTGTTACAGTTCCTCTGTTCTCCATATTGAAATGGCAGTTCCATTTTGAATTGAAACTGAGTTGACCAAACTTCTGAGTAAATTTTGGCAGTCTCTTCCATGAAATATGTAACAACTATTCGTTGCCCGCCGCAAGCGATTATATTCCATCATCTGAAACAGATAGTTAAAACAGCTTGGCTACCGATTGCGATCTTGAAGAGGAAGATGGTTTTGAGCTGATTGTGTTTGGCTACATCCTAGACAGATGACATTGGTATTCTTTGTATTTTGAGAGAATGGCAAAACATGAGAGCATGAGATACTGTCATAATTGATTGTGGATTTTACCCGGCGAAAGAATATCCAAGCCATTTTTTCTGGCATATTTCTAAAAACTGTAAGGTACATCTATATATAGATTAATGGCCACATTAAGCTTAAATACATAAGTATGCTAACGTTCAGGCTAACGATTGTTCGTTTGGGGGAATACATGATTTCAGGGATGAACGATTGGTATACAAGGACTCCGGAATGGAAAAAGACGTTCACAGTAGCCGCTTGTTGTCTACGGATCGGTAACCCTTTTCTGTATTCCCAGAAGAGTTTGATATCCAATTTCATCATTAGTCTTGGACTGTCCCTAATTTTCCTTTCACCAAATACTTGGGGGGGGTCTTGCCCCTGCGCCCCTTCAGAACTGTAAAACCACTGCCTGCCTTACAGCATATGTCCACTTTCCATGCTGTATCACATAAATGGTTGAGCATTTTTTCCAAACGGTTTTTCGGAAATAGTCATAGGCGGGCCTAATATCCACAATCCACAATTGCTGAGAGGGCTTTATTTTACATTGACTTCAAACCTCCCCAGCGTGATTGTTATTTTTCATTGCTGGTTATTATATGTATTATTGTATTCTTTTCTTTGATTAATCGGATAAAATTTTTGCTTAAGACTCAGAGCACAAAATTGCCTGAAGAGGATTTATCTCCCAGAAACAGCTCTCTGTGTTTTTATCAAGGCACTGATGATATATCTGATTTGCCACATTCTAAATATCTTTCTTTCGTCATAACTTTTCCCATCCACTCACTGAACTCTTCTTCACAAATAAATGTAGGGTAACCTTGAGAACCAGGTCATTCAAGCTAACCCCCCTCTGGAAGCCTGGGGTAACGCCAAGGACCATCCGTAATGACAACTCTTCCAGATTCGTGAGTTTGCTTTATTCACCAGTGCTATGGTGTTTGTTTGAAGCTAGTCGGTTTTCCACATAGAATGTTTGCAAGTTGAATACATGGATTATTTTACTTTGTCAATTTTTTATCATCTTTTGTATTTGATCACAGTGTGAGTATACATCTTAATTCGGGCTATATACCGTTTAAAAACATGGAATGATTAGCATACGATATACTGGCAGGGAAACACTTACATGAGCGCATATTTGTATAATATAAGATATAATATACTGTAATGTGACATTTTTTGACCTAATATTAGTCTCCCCTTCCTTTGTCCCCCACATGGGATTTGTGAATATTCATGATTGCAATGAATATTAGCAAAACTTCGAAAACAGGCATTCCATGGTTGATGAATTGAGTCTGTGTTAGTATAGTCGTAATTTTCGTGTGGGTTTTTTGCTGTATATAAATGATCCTGTCTGTTGTTTGGTTGAATTAGGGTCCTATTGCTCACCCGCATTCTGATTTGTTGCTACTGAATTTTGTCATTTGAAAGCTTGTACTTTCATAGTTATGGGTTTATGTATCGACAAAATGCAGCAATCATGTGGTTACGACTGCCTGATTATAACGTGGATTGCATGGAAGCTAAAATGCACAATTCAATCCATACTGCAAGAGAGGTTTATCGGAAAGCTCCGCCGAGTGAATCGAAGCCAAAATACAACACCACCCGCTTTGGTTGTTGTTGTTTTCTCTGTCTGTCATTGTAAAAAGCATCACAACTACTAATCAGGTTTTGCTGATGAACCACACCGGGTCAATTCATCCGTATCCACTTTGGTGCTACTGGCAAGCTGGCTGGTGCCGCCATCGGACGTGTGCGTATACTCTCTTTCGCTGTAAAATTGTTTTGGCACTTGTTCTTTCATAGTTATTTTTGTTATATTTTTTATTTTATTCAATTTTTTTTTTTTTTTAGCTCTTGTTGTTGTCCTTATTCCCCACTGCTTCGTTCTTGCATGAACAACCTGACATTCTGCATTTCAACTCATTCTGACCAGTCCACATGGCTACTGTATCAGTGTCGCCCCACTTTTTCTTCTTCTCAATATTGGAAGCCAGGCATCAGACCATTGAAGAGAACCCTCACTTTGATACACGGTCAAACAGTAACAGTGTGTTACAGCACGCACTCTGAGTAGTGCATTTAGCATTTTTGACGATTCAAATATGGCTGAAAATTAACTTTGATTCTTTGTCGACAATTTGGACGTGATTTACACAGTAGACTCTGGTCAGTGGTGGTGTACTGCAGAATGATTGGTGTGTTCGCAATTGGGATGAAGCCAGCAGGAATCGGTAATATATCAATCACTGAATACAAGACTACGCAAAGACGCACTTCCATAAGAATCATGGTCTTGAGCCATTAAGCAAACCTGTAGATAATTACATTTACACAAGGTGCGCTGTTCAGCATTATCAACTGGAAAGATCAGATGAGCTGCTGAGGCATCAGGGGCAAGCAGATACAGTTACAAATTGGTGATTTACCCATTGTGCATCTGGCAGATACTTACATTCACATAGGATGCAAGTGCTATTCATTACTAGACAGTCACATCTCGCATATTTTATACAATGATTAAGGTGGGGTTGGAAGTGTTATACAGCCAATGAACAGTTCAGCACATTTCTTGTTTAGATCTGCTGGAGAATCCCGTGGTCAAATCCGTCAAGCTCCTGTTGAAGAGGTCCTACCATATCTTCTACACGCAGCTGACAATCCGGTGCCATGGGGGAGGATTCACAGTAGTCCCTTGAGGGAATTTTGAATAGTGCCTGCCTCCTCCACACGTTGTCCTCCTTTGAAATAATCAAGAGCTCTGTGGGCAGTGTTCCAGTGGAAAAAATGGTCACTTTTCAGGGTCAGTCAGGTGCTGGCTTCTCCCAATGTGGTTTCTACAATGATCGTGATAAGTGGTCAAGTCATCACTGACCAACGTTGCAGATTGGTTCCCCTTTTCGAATATATGCGAAGTGCCTACCCTCTCGTACAGAATCATTAGAAGTCTTTCCATGTCATATCCATTTAGAGTAGTCAACAGATTTGGGTCATGGTCAATTTGGCCCCAAATTGTTTTTTTGGTTCGAACCATCAAAATGGCATTTTCGGTGCTCTAATACTACATTGCTTTTCTCCTCAAAGTTGGTCAGTAGTACATTGGATAGTGGTACCCAGAGATTGATACTAGTTGGTTCTGGATCTCCTCCATTCAGCCTTCGAACATGGAGAAATAAGGCATCATATATTGAAAATGATGCCTCTGGTTCGACCCTCATCTCACAACAAGAACTTCAGTCAAAATAACGCACTGCAATCATTTCTATTTTGGAAGGAAATTGGTTGAGCAGTTTTGCAAATTTTCAAGAAGGCTGGCCAGCTGTAACAAATATAATTTTTATCCCACATAGACTATTCCATAAAATTATGAATTTTACCTATGCTATCGTTTGAACAGATTTTTTTCAATTGCATTTAAATACAGTTAATACATAGATAACTAACCGTTTGGTAGCTCCTTAGCTGGAAAGGGGACATAAAATGAAGGCTGACTGCCACTTGGGCGGGGGGGCTTTTTTTTTTTTCTTTTCTTCCTATCAATGTTCATTTAATTTAGGCATGATATTCTGACTCTAATGTACTGGCAGTTTCCTTCACCCTAGAGATCATCTTCCTTGTAGTGTTATTTGGCTGTCCTTTTCTCGAACACATTACTTCAAAATAGACAGTCTTTAAATTATCTCGTTTTTCATATCTCTCGTTCAATGATTCCTGAATCACAAACACCCAAAGACTTCCCACCATTGCAGTCAGGGCACCGTCGAAATTGACAACATGAAGGATGACGAGGAGATGAAGATCACAGACGAGTTCAAACTGGGGATTGCTAGACTCTGTTTGGTAGGCTCACCAGCTCGTGCAAGCCGTCACATTCCACACTCACATCGATCTTAAAGGCAAATTCCAGCCGATTATACTCTTTTTGGTGTTATAGTATTAAAATCATTCGAATATCACATTGTTCCAGTTTCATAGCATGTTCTGTTGGGAAGGTATTTCTTCCCTCCTCAAATTTCTTATAATTTGGTGATTTTTGGCAACTGGCAACATTTTTATGATGTCATATCACAATATAAGGGAAAAGTGAAGACATAGTTCCTTTTTTTCCTTTAAAATTGGTAGATATGACATCATCACATGTTGCCAATTTGCAAAATTACAACTTAGCAGTGATAAATTGAAATCTTTAAAAATTTTAACTTTCCTAACTGAACAGCAATGAACATGAACAAAGTTTGATTGGATGATTTTCAGTGCCACAATCAATGAGATTCCAATCTTTTCTGGCTTAGACTTGCTTTAAACCCCTTCATGTTGATTTTAGTTGTCACTACTCCACTAATGTCCCTCATATCGATGCAAGGTTATGTGTAACTCATTAAGGATCTGCTACTGAATTGGTAGCAATTTCTGTATGTTTAAAAACGAAACATTCAGGGATCTCTGAACATCCAACTGCTTGCCTCTGACATGCCTTTTACTCAACCTGAAATTAACTCCTGCTTCCAGCTAACTGTTGAGTGAGCCAGAGCTAATAACATGATGTGATCCGTTGAATCAGAATAGCATACCTGATGGGTATGACATATTGGGTGAGTTTTAGCCGACTGTTTATTGTAAGATAATTATGTCATTAGTCTTCAATTATGGACTGCTTGTCTGACAGCTTACAATCATCTAACAGCTAACGTCCCAATATTCCGATAGCTAGGCCACACCCCCATGCTAGCACTGATTTG
Source organism: Sclerodactyla briareus (assembly GCA_026419785.1). NCBI lineage: Eukaryota > Metazoa > Echinodermata > Holothuroidea > Dendrochirotida > Sclerodactylidae > Sclerodactyla > Sclerodactyla briareus. Next base: position 95,923 of record JAODTK010002366.1, on the reverse strand, counting down.
TTGAATGCAGGTTCCCACGTTTTTTGTCCTTCAATGCACGATCAAAAGAGAACATAGTGCACATTCTCTCATGTTCTAAATTGGACAACTTTTGGTGAAAGGACATCTGCTTGTGAGAAGGGGGAATAATCTAGTCTCCAGCAACCCTCCACAAGTTGGGGCAATGGACTCCATAATACCAAACCCAAACAATCTTCCTCTTAACATTCCAGGATCCTGCCATCCCACGGGTTTGACGATCCAAGAGAAGAATGCCCTCTAAACCGGCGACATGCCTGCATGATCTTCGGTAACATCGAGTGGCAGCAGAACCCCCGTGATGAGCAGGCTGCACATCGAGACTCCCGACAGTGAGTGTAGTTTGTTACTGTATCTCTCCTAACATGAGAGACAGCTCTCAAACAACACACAATAGGCTAACGGTGTTTATGCTGAATCCTGATAACATACCCTGGCAGTCATGGTGGCATCCAGACGGTCCCATCTTAGACTACTACTAGTGTGGGTATCCCCACTGGTACATGTAGGTATTTCCTAATTCATTGTGGCGTGTTGCGTCAGTCACACATGGATTGGTCAACAAAAGTTGCACGGTCGCTGCTAACCCCCGGTTGAACTCCGGTACCCTAAGCTGTCACCATCTGTTACCCCTGTCACCACTACTGGTCTATTCCTGACAACTGTCCTTCAGAGCAAGCAAGGTAAACTCACTGCCCACAGGCTACTCCCTCCCACAAAATTGTCCTGGCCTGTATTCTTCTCAATGGAACACCAAGTAGCAAGCCTACGAGCAGCTAACTCGCATCCTCGCAGCACAAGTCGATTATCGATGGCATCTGGCAATAGTCATAGGGAACACCATCACACACCAAAAAATGTTCTATCAAATGGGTTCTTACGCAAGATTTTTTTTGTTTTTGTTTTTCTCACAACAAATAGTGGACAAAATAGTCATAGTTGTATACATTGTGGACCTATGACTGTTAGCTCCTCAAGACCATCAATAATCTTGTCCACTAGTATGACGGATTTGAATAGAAGGTTTTGGGAATTATGCACATCCCTCCTCTCGCTCCCCCTCCCCCCCCCCCCCCCCCCCCCCCTCCCCCCCCCCCCCCCCCCCCCCCACCGATAACAGGTTGTTCACACCTACTGCATAACACAATACTCGGCTATATCGAGTGCACACTGCTGGTTGGGACTTCATTGTGTTTTTCATGCATGCACACCCGTGTGTTTTTGTTGCCTTGCCAGGGGTGACACATAACACCGCTGGGTGGTGAGTCCTCGCACTTAGCTGTTCTTAAATTGGGTTACACTTATCAAATTGACCTATGATGGGCCGCATTTACAGTGACCATTGCCTGCCCCCTCGCCTCCTTCCGGCACAAAGCTCTGCCAAATGAACTTGCCATGAAATCGGGCTTCTTTGCGGCTTTTCTATGTGGTAATTTTTATTTTCTTTTGTGGTATACTGGCCGAGCAGAGAATCGGTCCTATTCAGCCAGCAGGGGGCAGACCTGGGATACGGCCCCTATTGGCATCTGTGAATTCCAGTACAACTCGGAACATGGCAATGCCTCTTTGTCGGTATCCATTAATGTGGTGGTGGTGGTAATCACACGCAGAGACGTCAACTTGCAAATTGCCTCCCCTTCGTTCGTCCCTGCTCCAATCCCTGGTGCTGAACGTCCAGCGAAAAGCAACAGGTACGCCATTTTTAAAGTACCCTGGTAATGACCCCCCCGGGATATCGCACCCACGGTCTCTCCCGGGGGGGGTGGACGGGCGACACTCTAAAACTGCACTCCACATCTCCATTTCAGTTTGCTGACAAAGTGGCTTACCTCCTTGGTATCAGCGCGGTGAGTTGATCAATAACATTCTGCGTCCTCGGATCAGGTCGGCAGTGAGTACGTCCAGCAGGGTCGTAACAAGGCGCAGGTGAGTTCCTTACAGGTTGCCCATTCAGAAGATTTATCACATTGGTGCTGCAAACGGGGACACTCTGATTCAATCCGACACTTTTTTTCCAGTTGTAGATTTTTCTTTTTCATGGTATTTTTTTTTCTTTTCATAAGCCATTAATTAGGACAGAGATGTGTAGGAACAGTCGAGTGCTATTGGTTTTGCAGTTACATCAGTACACTACAATACCGTTTTTATATAGCGCTTGATCTGGCATGGACTGCTTTTAGCGCTTAAGAAAAAATTAACACTACAGAGGAGGACCTGAAAACGACCTAAGAATCGGGAGGCATGAAAAAGATTGCATCTTCAGTCTATAACTCTTGAAGCAGTGGAAGCAGATTCCATAGCTTGGAGGACCTTACAACAACACTGAAACCCCTGTTCCCATAAGATGTTGTTCGGTTCTGGCAGACCTGAGGTTATGCATGGAGAGATATTGCATCTCCTGGTTTGGTATCCAAAGCCAATGCAGTTCCTCCAGTATGGGTGTAATATTATGGTCCCAACAGTTCGGATTCAGTAGTGTTACTTGGCAGTGGTGACGTCCATCGGGTTTCACCACCCCCTTCATTGAGTCTTTAGAGAACCTCATGTCATTGGCTGTAACATATACTCACTCTCTAGCATGCTCAGACGCTACATACCTCCCCTCGGTGATCTCTGGGTGTGCATCGCCAGTGTTCATCAATACAGATAAATAAGAAATCCAGATCCAATTCAACATGAGTGGAATTTGCCTCCTAGCACCCATATATATCAAGTCAAATCCTTTCGTAGAAGAGGGCTATGCAGATGCAGCTTGCCATTCGCTCAACCCTGAAACTGACCATTGAGAGGTGCCTCTCTCTATAGCTCTCTACGTGTTTTTACTGGATTGATGGCTCGAGATGCCTTACTGACCTGGCTAGGAGCTCACTGGGGGTTCCTCAAATATGTACATCCCTGACCATTTACTGCATTCCAGTTGGCCCATGACCCCAAGTGGCCAGTACACATAGAATAGTTCAGAGGTGAACAGAGGTCATTTCAGTTGGTATAGGGGACGGTATGGTTGTAAAACCACCCCAGGCTGCTGAAATGACAAGCCACTTTTGCTTCCATAACCCTCAGATATCAACTTTGACACATGCAACCTTTTTGCAAATTCCTGATACTGCAGTGTTTTTATTGTAAAGATATCAATAGTGACAGCAATATGATCAAAATTGAAGTTTTTGTCATGTTCCATGTAGAAGCCACATTTCTGCTTTTGTCAAATTTTACTTCATTCTGCTTTTTACAGGGGTTTCCTCCATTGCTTTGTGAAATAGGGGAAATGCTGTCTCTGTTTTTTTTCGAATATGAATCAGAAAATTGTCGGCTCTAGTTCGTGGTCTATCTTCTTTTTTGGTCTCGCTGAACTTGGTTCCGAAGAGACATCGTGTCACTTTGGTATGTGTGTCTGTGTGTCTGGGTGTCTGTCTGTCTGGCTGTCTTCTGTCTGTCCTATTGCGTTCGATATCTCCTACCGGTGAAAGCCGTCATGCGGAAACCTTTCTTCTGTGAGGTGTTCGGGAAGAGTTTCGATGTGTCATTCTCCACTTTTTCGTCCGAAAGACCATATATTGGCATAAATTTGCATATTTATGAAATTTGGACCGAGTTGTGTCAAATATCTGTCCAAATCGTAGATATGCATTATGATGCTGTTCAGATATATACACTATAAGTGTAAACAAACTGATTAGATTCCTGGCATGATATATGCCACTTAAGTAGTCTAATTTGCATAATTTCCTTGTCTTGGTTTTTTTTTAGTTAGTTGGGATTTTTGACAAAACTCTGTGGAGATGGTTTATCTATAGTCCCAAAAATTTTACAGTAGGGAGAGAAGGTCACCACAAAGGGTTCATTTTACTAATTTCCCATTTCTCAGTCTAATTTGCATATTTTTGCTGATTTAAAGTGTCTTGAATCCCATGAAACTTGGTGATTGGTGCACCTTCAATTCCTGATAAATTCAACAACCGTGTAAAGGTCACTGAGGTCAATTAATGTGAATAATTTTGCATAAATTAGACAATTTTTTGGGAGTGTTTTTGTTATGGCTTATAACAATTTGGATGAGTGCAGTTATAGGGTGCTCACTAGAGATTTGTCATGGTCCTTTTGGGTTCAGTGATCCAACAACATCTAACGATGAGGTCAAAGGTCAAGTCATAAAAAATGGCTGTTTATTTTAGGAGTGACAGGGCAAAGAAATAAAAACAGTCAATTTATAGAGCTCTGTTGTGCTACATTGACGAAACCAACTCCTGCTCGATCTGACCACCCTGTCTTCTGTCAAGTTACAAGGAGCCACGTTCAATTTTGACACCTTTGGGCAATAGGCAGGGCATTGTCTCTGATAGCTAATGCTTTTTGGGGCGTGGTGCACTCACATCGAGGCAAGCAATTCTCATAAAAAACATCATGTCATCAAGGTCATTCTAGGTAAATAACTGCCAAATAATAATTTCCTGCATAACTTCCATTGACTGTACCTGATATGGCTGATATTTCGTGGCATATTGCATATTTCAGTGTACATTTTTTTCATAAAAAACCTTATATGCCCAGCAAGAGGTCATTCAAGTTCCTTATGGACCAAACCTCCTTGGAAAATAATAACCATTAGGATTTATTTCATCTGATCATAGCTTAGACTCCTTTGATGACATCATAACAGTTTTCCATGAAAAATGTTCCCATTGATAATACAACATGGCCCAAAATAATCAGCCATATCGCACCAGTCTTCAAAAGTTGTTGCAGAAATAATGCAGTTAATAATCGGGGCGCCTTTCATATAGATCAAAGTCCCTACTAAACTAGCCTACCCATTTTTACTCGCACCACGTCATCTGGGGAATCCCCAGGAGGATCGAGATTTTTTTTACTCCCTGTCATACTTAACCCTGCCTGCTACCTGTAAATCTGGTAAACAATGAGTGCTGACCCATAAAAAGTTTGGATTGGTGCTGGGGTTCAATATTAACTTGAGACAGGCCTTTTAAAGGACAAGTCCAGCCCAAAATATTCAAATGTCATTATGATGTGCATGAAAATCATGTCAATCAAACTTTGTTCATGTTCATAGGCATGTCAGTATTAAGTTACAAATTTTTGAAGACTATTAATTTATCACGGCTAAGTTGGCAATTTTGCAAACGGGCAACATGTGATGGTCAGATTACAATTGGACGGAAAAGGTGAGAAATATATCTTTTCCCTTAGAAATTGGTTGGGTAGACATCATAAAAAGGTTGACCAGTGTGCCAAAATCCCAAATTGCATGAATTTGAGGCAGCCACATCTCCCCAACACCTGAAATGCGAAAAAACTGGAAGAGAGTGATATTTGAATGATGTTTTATTCTCTTTAAATTTATAACACCAAAGAGTATCTATTTGGGTTTAGAATTTGCTTTATTGAAAGCAGATGGTTAAGATTAGGCCTAATTAGTTGGATTTTTTTTAGCAAGGGGTTGAGGGGGGGGTTGTGGGGGGGGCTGAAAATAGATGGTGGTTTATTAGAGGAGCCATATTGTGCTTGGTTTGTACATAAAGTCATAGATTCAACTGTAACCAAGTGTGAGAGTAAGGAATAATTGTTGGGAGGGGAATTCCCTCCCAAGAATTTTTTGGGAGGGATTTTCAAAATCTAGTAGGGACCTTATCTCCGGCCATTCTTCGCACAATTCCAAACGAAGTTCGGGCTCGGCGCGACAAAAATAATTAATAACTAAAACCTTCATGACTGCCCATGTGGTAACAACATATACTTGTCCCTTACACTTAACCTAATCATGGCACTCTTCTTAATAAGCCTAGCCTATATATTGTGTTTGGTCAGAGACCTAAAACCCTGGTATTGGACTATTTTCAAATCCTACAGCACAAAAAAAGGTACCATATCCCACCAGAAGGCACATCTTTCATCGGCATTTTTTTTCTGATCATCATTGATGTGTGTCATATGGCAAAATTGTATTTTGCAGAAAAAATGGCAAAATCTAAATAATTATCCTTTAATTCAAGAGGGTAGTTAGGACTATGCTGTTGAATTGCTGTCACTTTGTTACATGAGCCCAGATCAGCCTAAAACTAAAATCAACGGTATGAAGACACCTCATGAATATTGTGCTTCAGACTTTGGTGAATGAAAAGTATTTAATTTAATCCACCATGTGATGTTATTTGAGAAAAAATCAGATTGCAGGTGTTACTACGTTATTCACAGTGATTTGAATTGCAGTTGTTTACTCTATTTCACAGTGATTTGCTACCAGAGCACATGGTCATAATAGACTTTGTACATGTGCCATTTCTGTGGAATGTCAACGAGAAGCATAGTTGCTCAATCATTATACCCAAATGCTGTGTGCATTACTGTCATGGACTGATATAGTAAACGTGTTTTCTCCCATGTCCTGCAACGTTGAACGAAGTATGGGCATGCAAACATCGTGCATGTGCTAAGATCGCGATCGCGCACTTTTATATTGGGACTATACAAGTTGGGTGCCGCGGGTAGGCTATACCGGTATCGTTATTATTGGTACCGGTACTCGCAGCAGCGTTAGTACTCGCAGCACCGACGGTCAAAATCCAGTGCTGTTTTTCGCCGATCCAGCCGCCGCCGCGTACATCGCACTTTATCTGCGATCTGTATTAGAATTGATAAAACTGCCCCAAGTGTGTTGCGAACTGTGTATTTGCATTATTGCCGAATATCTCAGCCGAGCGGGCATGTAAAACATGGCAAGCTATGGTTGTTGCTCACTCGTACGCAATTGCTGTGCACTACTTTTAACATGCCCCACTTGGAAAACGTGGGTCTCACCTATGCGTTCTTCATGAAGAGCATTCACGTGCTTCCCTATTCCCCCCGAACGCGCACACAACGGCTTACCCAAGTCTACGGGACCAACGGCAATGAACCTCTCGCACGCACTCAACTTCCATAGGATTTTCCCATAGACTCTTATGATTAAGGAGTGTGGATTTATTTACGATAGTCGATCAGCGATACTGCATATACTTTGTGTTAGGCCTACAATTCTTTGAATGAACGAACGTGATTAAGGAGAAAGTTGGTTGATAAAAAACACAATTATACATGAAAGTTTAGCATTGACTTGGTGTTTTTACGACTAATTTTAGATCGTGCATTGCTTCGTTTCCTTGCTAAATATCACGTCACGTACTTAGGGCTTACTGGTGATTGCACTATCGACCTGTTTCGTGGGGCCGGCGATGGGCTTGGTACATATCACTACGTACGTATGGAAGACATGTAGTAGTTATCAGGTTATACATGTATTTCTGCCAGCGTACTAGTACCGTACGGTACTACCAGCACTACCAGTGGTCACAATGCATGTGCTATTTCCATACGTACGTTGTCATAATTCGTCTCAAGCTATCGATCGATATAGGAAACCCCGCGCAAACCCTATTATACACACTATTTTTTGCGATCCTGTTGATAAATCTGTGGCGGGAATTTCCCGCACACATTTATTCTCTGCGGGCTTCCTGGCTGCGTAGCGGGACTCCCCAATCCCGACCTTATAGCGCGAACACTGCTGCTAACACAGAACAATACCCGGACTAATGGCATTGCTTATTGTTGCTGTATTCTGATGTTTGAGAGCTTGTAGTTATCAGTTGTTATTGAGATATGCAATAATGAATATCACAACTATCCCAATGAATTGCACTTTAAAATAAAAAAGCTATCCAATCTCCTTCCCTCCCCTGGATGGGAGGGAAGGATATTGCCCAAAAGACAGAATGCCATGTGCAATATTAACCAGTAATGGTTTAATGCAAGGTTGTTGTTCATGGAAACCTATTATATAATTTACTCGGAGACAATACTCTGGTGGGTCATGGCTTACCATCACTCTCCCCACTGGCCAAAAAAAAAAAAAATTTTTGACATAGACTGGGGCAGTCATTAGACGTCATTCAGTGTGCCATTTTGATAGTTTATTCAAAAATTTTTTTAGTTTGTTAGATTTTCATGAAGCCTCATGGGTATGGTCTACCTTTAGTTATCCCCCCAAAATTTTAAACATCGACTGATCCACTGGGGAGTTGTTCATTGTGTAAATTTGCTTCATTATGCAAACATTCAATTTGTTGTGGATCCCATGAACCTATTAAATTGTTGGTCCACCATTGGTTCTGGAAACTGGGTCAACAGAAGTTGAGTATCGGTCTAATTTGCATAATTTAGGACATTTAGTAACATTTCCACAAAACGTATACTCCTTTGCTAGACCGATCAATAATCAGTCCTTATGAATTTGAAATAGTTAGCACTGATTAATAAGCTGTTCTATTGAATCTAATACCAAAACCTGAAAGCGACAGATGGAATACTTACATTATTGCCTGGTGACTTATGGAAGAAACCACTTATTGCGCAACCATGTGAGACCCTGGGGGCGATCGCCCTGTTATTTCAACTATTCGTTGTTAGGGGTTAGGGAACATTCTATTTGCGGCCGTCGGTTTCAAGGAGACCTGCTGCGCCAAAACATCACGATTTTCTCAATGTTTTTTCTCCAACAGGTCGCTACCTGTTGGTGCCCTCTGCAAGGCCATTTACAACCGCTTCTTCTCGTGGATGGTGCTGATTATCAACAAGAACCGGACACGAAGGCCACCAAGAACTCTTCATTTGGTGGTGTGCTCGACATTGCCGGGTTCGAGATCTTCGAGGTTTGTCCTTACACAGTTACAGCCATTCCTATAGGTGGATGGGTGCGGAACTTTTTGTCGTCGTTGCCTCAGAAGGGAACTCAGAGAATTTTGGAAAAAACAGCAATTATTAGAGTATTTTTCCATAAAAAAAAACAATCATTCTGCAGTGATCCTGTGTCAGCACCATATCTCAGCATTTGATGTGACCTAAATATATCCTGGGACTCCTTTATGTTTTCAAAAAAATACCAGGAAGAAAACATTGTCTTCAGTTCAATCCAGCTATAATATTGTGAATCCACATGTTATTATTGTCTCTCTGAAATGCCTGTCAGGCTCCCAAATGTTAAGCTATTCCAATGAATGTGGCCAGACAATGTTCACTGACTTCTGGGTCAACCTTGACCCAAGGTCATGGGACATTGAACAGGGGCCTACAGAACCATATTTTGGAGACTGTCAGTATGACCTTCTCCTACAGATCAGGTTGAAGCGCCATTATGTTGGCTATTGACTCCGTTGGTTTGGGTAGTGGTAGGCCTACCTATGAGGTGTCCAAGAGTTTCAGGTCAAATATCAGTAAATTGTCATACACAACAATGCTTATTTTACTTTGAAATCATTTACCAATGCTACAGGTGCTTTGTGGAAACCAGAATGATCATTTAATGAAGTACATTGTTGTGGTTTGAGCTTATGCACCAATTTTTAATTTCCCCATAGTTCAACAGCTCGGGGCGACTCAGACTTGGTGAAAACGAGCCGAACAATGAGAAGCTTTCTTACTAGTTTGTTTTTTCAACACAGTTCAACAGGTGGGCAGCCAGATCTGATGACCCGACCATGAAGAAGCTCATTTACATTTTGGTTTTATTTTTTTCCACGCACGTTAAACAAGCTGTGAGCAGATCTGTATTAAACCTGACCAATGAGAAGCTGCAGCAGTTCTTCAACCATCAAGGTTCATCCTGGAGCAGGAGGAATACAAACGAGAGGGCATTGTCTGGGAGTTCATTGACTTCGGCCTTGACCTGCAGGCGACCATCAACCTCATTGAAGGGGTGAGATGTGAGAGATTCTAACAATACAATATATAGATGCTCCAGCAGGGATTTTTATAACACACTTACACATTAGCGGTCTCATGGAGATGATTAGCGGCTGTCTGAGCAAGTCCTTCCCACAATCCCCTGGTGTATCAGCTGTTATATATTATTTATAATCTTGTTGCCGGACCAATTTCCAGATAAACAGATAATCAAAAACACAAAGGAGAGCGCATATTGGCCTATGATGGGCCAGTCCATGTTTATTCTTTAACTCATTCACCAGATAGTATACCTAGGTAGTCCCGGACAACTGGGTAAATAGCCGCGCGTTACCGTAGCAACATGGATAAAAGCAACATTATAATTAGAAGTTGTGCAGAACTCAGGCAGGGAGGAATATGTATCACGAATAGGCCGATTATGAGTGAGTAGAGTACTTACACAAAAAAATGGCTTGAGTGAAATGAATGAGGGTTTTTTAGAATCGCTTTTGACAGCTTTGTCTACACCTGCTTGACATTGGGTTGCATTTTCTCTGTTATTGCTAATTTGGAAATCTTAAAAAAATTGACAACTTCTCTTAGGTGTCCGAGACTATTGGAAACACTTATTTTTGTATACAAAATAAAAATTAGGCCTCTGTTAATGCCAGGCAGGTGGCCTAGGCTCCCTCTTGCCTATTGTGGAGTAGCAAGAGGAAAACGGCAAGCGAGTAAGGATCTGGGAAGTATAGGGTGATGAAGCTATCAGCCACATGCATAACAAAGAGCTAATTCAACCTTTCTATGCGGTCAATGCAAATTAGAGTTTCCATGATCCCCACGTAGGTGCTGACTCCGGTTGTTTCAGTCCGAAAAAGATGTTAATAATAATAATAAAAATAATGGGATTGATAGAGCGCCTGTGCAAAAAAAAAAGCCTTATTGCGCTTACGAGCAAAAAAGAAACATAGAGCAGAAGAAAGGAAAAAGAATAAGCAGAGAGCAGAGGACAAAAAAAAAACTAGGGAGAGAAAACAACACCAAGACATAACAGAAGAATCGGAATCGTTTTGACCTGAATGGCATGCAAATTATTTGGATATGGAATGTCACAGGCAAATTCAGTAGCTTTGTTTTGAAATATTAGTTTTATATCTCGTTGGACAAGGGCGAAAGCCACTAGGGGGGTACGGGAGGGGTTCAACTTTGGGAAGGCCTCCCTACATAAGTGATTTTTTCACACACAAAATGTTTCCCACATCACTGCTTCGACCCCCCCCAATTGCTCTTGAACCCCCCCCCCCCCCCCCCACCAAATTTACACAGTGGTGCCATCTTGCGCATTGAAATAAAGTTGCCACCGGCGGACCATCCAATGGGGCTGCCACTTATGGTGATCATTATCTCTCACCATGCTTGATGATAGAGTGAATATCTGTGCGTGATCCTTCCTACACAAAACATGAATGTCTATCTGGACAGTATATTAATCTTCTCTAAAACTACTAGCATAGTTCATTCAGTTGTGCAGAGAATGTAGGAGGCAGAACTATTCTTTTTTGCATGCAAACTATTGTAATTCTGCATCTTCAATAAACTAATAAAATAATCAGGAATAATTGAGAGATGAATCGCTGTGGAGCGAGTTTCTGTTGGAGTCAGGAGAGGACACACACAACGTGAAATGCTGTACCAGCATGTCCCTATATTTTAATTGTTATCTCTTCAAGCACCCAAGGGCTGAGGTTTGGTAGGAATGTCGAGATCAATCAACCAAATAAAATCTGCCTCCTTTTTGGTTGGTGTCAGTCCATGTCTGTGGATGGTTGGCACAAGTGGTAGTAGAGTGGCGGCATTTCCACCCGCGGAAACCGGGGTTCGATTCCCGGTCAGTCATACCAAAGACTGTTGATGAAAATGGAACCTGTTGCCTTCTCACGGGCCTCAGCCCCAAACAAGGGATTGAGCAGGAAAAAATGAGGGGGTAAGCAAATTGCAAGTTGCCATCTGCTTTTGATCACCCCACCCCACCAGTTAATGGTACGCCAAGAGAATTGCCTTATTCCGTGTTACCTGGTGGAAGGATTCGAAGCTGACAATTAGGTGCAGATAAGGGTTGCATCTTTGCGGGCTTTGTGAAAAGGATCGATCCTCTGCTTGGCAAGTATACCATACAAAAAACATAAAAAACAACAACACCCTTAATGCTGTTTCAGCCTTTCTCCCTATACAATGAATATTAACCTTTCAAGCATACGCAATTTTAGGTTTTGTTTTAATCATAAAAACTACTTTTCTTTTGGCAGCCCATGGTGTGTTTGCAGTGCTGAGGGGTGGAGCGTAAAACCCAAGGCCACTGACATGAACCTATCTGGCCAAGATGATCGACCAGCACGATGGCCAAGCACAACAAAGAGCTTCAGCAAGCCCAGCATGGCCAGCAGAAGGCCCAGCTCACGAAATCCATATGGAGACCATCATTACGCTGGCACGGTAATAACAAAAGATAGACAAAACAGACACCGATAGTGATTCCAAATAACGGGATGGGGAAGAGCTTATTACTCAAAATTCTCAAGTCTGACCGGGTTTCTATGAAAATAATAGATCGCTATATATTAAGTACCCACACCCCAATGAAAACATCAAAATTAATAGAATCAGCAGCGGAGAGACCAGGTGCTCCACTCCCCCCTGCTATTAGATGTCAATATTCAAGGGTTCTAACTCCCATCCAGAATAAATTGAACTCATCAGAATTCTGATCAGCTATGCCAGACAAGAGATTGGTATGGACACGCTTGGGTCTCGTCTCAAAATGAGCCCAGGAAACAAATTTTCCGATGTGATTTTGGGGGGAATGATACTTTATTCCAGATCATCGTTCCTATGTTCATATCAGATTTGGCTCTTGCCATTCCCGAAAATGCCTATAGTATCAACGAACTGTTGATGATAATCGTTGTTGTTTTGGTAAATGGGTATTTCTTGGAGAATGAGTACCCGAATCAGCTCAGACCTCAACAGATTTGGAGATTGGACTAGCTGGGTCGGTAGACACAATGGGCTGCAGTGTTTGTTGTACTTGGGCAATTAGGCACATGTCTTCAATGCCTACACCCCACCCTGCGATAATTGGGGACCTCTGAAAACATATGAGTGCAAATGTGTGATAAGCCAGCAAAATGGGGGCCAAATTACGTCCAGGATCGCCAGAGAGCGATATCGGTTTCCAAATGATGGGGGTTATTCCTAGGTAGCACTTTGATAACTTTAACAACAATGGAAAGCACTATGTTCAGCACCGCGATATCACCTTTGACATAGTTTACGTACCTCCCACACCCCTCGTTTTTTTTTTCAATCCCAGGTCCCATACACCGTTGACAAATGGCCTGGACAAGAAAAGGTATCTTAACGAGGCTGTGGTCGAGCTCTTCAGGAAATGGAAACCGTCATCTGCTACGCTTTCTGTTTGAGGACAAGAGTGCTGGTAGGTGCTTCCTCCTCCCTCCATCTTGGGGGTTGAAAAAAAAAAAAAAAAAAAAAAAACATTGGAGTTTTGTTAGGCTCACAAATGAAGAAGGGGACCAATCTGTATGGAGTTTTTTAGGAGCTTAAATGGAAGGAGGGGGCAATCTTTATGAAGGCACAAATATGAATATTTTTCTTCCCATTGTTCCATTGTGTGTGGGCCTGTATGGGTCAGTGGAGAGCATGATGAGGGATGTGGAAAAAAAAAAAAACTACTGGTGTTAGCCTTATTTTCAGTCTACCAATCAGGGAAAACCTGGAAATGAATTTTAGAGAATTTAGCCATGCCTCCCCACCATCGCGAAGAAGTGCAACTCTGGTGTCTGAAGGTTGTAAATTGTGACATGAAAATCCTGGGTAAATGTAAATCTACCTACCTCATGCCTAGGTGTTGTGACATACTCGGCTAGGATTGCACCCTTGTTTGAGGGGAGGGGGGGGGGCATCTTTTGCATGGAGCCGTTGTCATGATCAAATGGGGGACTCGTTATTACGCAGATGATCACAGCAGCTATGGGCTACCTTTCAGTCCGAGGACCAAAATCCGAGCCCTTTTCCTGGCTCACAGTGTTCGATGTGCCTATGTGTCTCGGCTCACAAGAAACTGCTGAGGTGCACATTCGGCCCCAGGACTGGAGGGGGTTGACCATTCTTGGTTTTTATAGAGTATGAGCACTATGCCAGAGTGTTATCTCCAACAATTCTCCCTAATTTCTCCTGTTCCAGGTTATCATTGGAAGGGGTTGTTCCAGGGGTCCGTCATTGTCAGGACATGGTGTATAGACTGCTCTGTGACAGGGTCAGCCGTGGTGTTTGCCCCCCCCCCCCCCCCCCCCCCCCATCCTCCTGCCACCCATCCTCCCCCCTCCTCCCTTTCGATGATGCACTGGCCCTGTCACATATCTCCTACTAGATGGCTCCAACACTGTCAACTCTTTGTGTGGTGGTGTGCGGCAGGCCCATGCCTGGGACTATGGGATATAAGAGCCTATCTTAACAGGATTTAATGTTGTGACATTGGGAGAGAGACAGGATACCTCAGTCTGTACCCTAGCGCGCAGGAATATACAGCAGGGGCAGCTGCCAGGGGATCCTGGGGGCGACCCCTTGATGGGGTACAAATTGAGAACATGTCATGGTCGGGATGAGAAAGGATCCATATTCTCTGGTCCCTGTCTGACGATCCTGGCACGACCTTAGTATATTCACTGTGATAATACCTATCAAGGACGTCAAACTGTGGGGCTGGGTTTGATTTTCATGTTTTGAACCCATCTCGCCCTGCAACTTGTGCTTCTCTGAGACCCTTGTGGCAACACTCAGAAATTTCAAACAACTTCGTAAGGGGTATGGAGTGAGTGCCTAATTGCTTTAGTCGAGCTCATAAACAGTGGAATTGAGGGGTTTGAGTCTTGCTGCCCTGGAGCAAGTGCTCCATCTAGATTACTTCACTCCACCCAAGTGTGAAAAGGTACCCTGCCCAGGAACTTAATAGGGATTCCTGAATGTGGGCATCCCTTGGGGAGTCCTCCAGGGGACTTGATAAAGGGAATAACTGTTCCGTATGCCAGGTGCGATCAGCGAGGGTTGTGCAATGTACGCCTATAGTGCGGGTTTCGACAGTTAACAATGAGCAGTGAGGTGGGTAGGTGATGATTGTGCAGTGCATTTAAGGGGGGTTCCCACCGGTAAGGTGCCTCAAAGACAAAAAAAACAAAGAAAAAAAACCAAAAAAATCTAGGGCAATATCACTATGGACTTTCGAACTTTTCAAGTTGCCCATATGTTATTTTTCCAGTTCTCCCTTTGCGCATTAATAACGAAGGTTTATTTTCACATGTTCACATGCTAATGGATCGATTTTCCATTGTCGCCAGGTTCCCACGGTAAAAAAAAAGAGGGAGGCTCCGTCCAGACCGTGTCAAGTCCACATAGTAAGGCCTAAGCAGTCCTGTGACCATTACCGGGCTTCCTAAACAACTATCTCTTCTAACACCCAAGCTTTTCTGCACTCCTCTAGCTTCAGCACAGCCACTGCCTCGTGACTAACCTCTGATCTGCTTAAAAATTACACTATGCAAAAGCTCTCCAATTTTTTCACCTTCAGCATTGAAGCCCAGAACAGACCAACCCCCTGCCCCCCTCGCCCCCCCTCCCTCATCCTCAAATTGCATTGTATTCTGCAGAAAGTGAAGAATGACTTCCACCCTTTCGGGTCCGAATTATTGGCCTGGGCTGGTGCGAATGCATCCTGGATATTAACTTCAAGGCGCCTGTCACCGAAACAATTGACGGCCCTCCCTAATAGTTTGTACCTGTGGTGACTCCTTCAGTGAAATATTGAGGAGGAAATTGTACCTGTTGCATGGGTCCCACTCCTGTGAAATGGGCTCTGTCATGAGGGAAAATAAAAAAAAACTTCATGCAACCTGCAAACTTTCATGTAAAAGTGTCCCTAAAACTGCAACAAATCTTCTGACTACATACTACTAACAGCAGTTATGTGCTGGTGCCGATCCTCTTATAGCCTGATTACTTGCATGAAACGTCCGCCACCAGTCTACGTCTCCATGAGGGTCTAACAGTCGTATGATCGAAGGGGCGGTTATCGCCGACGCCGCTGCCAATCGCGTGGACGATGGACATATTTAAAACCGTGTGGTCGCTGCCTTGCCCCTCCCCAGCAAAGACCAGGCCAGCAGAAACACAAACAGAGGATCAAGACTATGAGCGGCGGTCACAGGGTTGGGCACAATTGCATGACGTTCGGCTGCTGTCCCATTTTTGGTTTTTTCGTCTTTGAGTAGAGGTTGTAAATTGTAGAGGGTGTGCGGTTCCATGTCATTGTGAAGGTTGCTGGGGGAAATCTGATGAAAATTAAAGGAGTTATTGCATCCTTTTCACTGAATTTCTGTGGATCATAACAACACCATTTTTTCAAGTGGTATTGGGAGATATTTTGTAGTGGATTTCTTTGCATCGGCAAATTTTTTCAAAACCATTGTAAACCGAGCAGATTTCATGGGTGGTCAGTGTGTCAACTTTTCCAGGACGTCAAGAAGTCTGATTCTTTTATTCAGTGACCAGTATGTTTGTACGCCCGCTTCTTTGTACTGTGAAGAAATAAGCCAAGAAAATATTAGAAATCTGTTGATTGCTACAGTAAACAGAATGAATTACCATGAGAGCTATTTTTAAAATAATTTCAAATTTGAATGGTTGGCCTCATTAGGAATTGATATTTGCATTCTGCAATCTGCTCTTGGTGTATTTCTTTTTTCCCATGTGGGCTGTTTGTTGAGGCCATAGGTTAGAGGAAATCTTGCCATCGTGCGCCTCTGTCCCCCCCCCACTCCTGCATGAAGTCTCCCCCACCTTTCCCCCCTCCCCCTACATTCTGTGGTGCATTTGTGGTTTTTTTTATACACGTCAGAGATGTGATTACTATACAAGAAGAGCAGAAAATAGTCAAGGTTACTGTATCATCGTGCTTGTTTGACTGGAATAGAGATTGGCAGAGGAGAGGTGGAAATGCAAAACAGTGTTCCACCCCAACACCTGAAAATGGAAGGCGAGAAAAAAAACGAGAACATGGACCCACAGAAAAAAACACACAAAAAAACAGGTTTTCACAGAAACAGGCCTTGAAAATTTGATGCAGGTTCTATTACAGCCTGCAACCCAAGCGATCTTGTACAAATTCCCAGTAGGCTGTTGTCCCCCCCCCCCCCATACAATTTTTTCTTATTCCGTCTGAGAAGAGACAAAGCATGCCTCCCCATGATTTATACAGCTTGCAAGCTCATAAGGGAATGCTTGCTCGCTAACAGAGGAGACAACCTTCTTCCATTCTTGAAGATCTTTTATGCAGCCTATAATTGAACTTGAATAGGCCTTTGCAATCGACCCCAATTGTATGGCGCATGAATTTCCCGCAATTAATACAATGGGCTTACAAAGGCCTCATTAGCTGCTACACCCTTTCCCCCTCGTTACCAAATACAAGTGAATGTTTTTGTTTCATTTGCAGGAACAAAGCCTCCATTATGCATACTGGCTGCATTTTTTGGTTATGCTACAACATGCCGATGCATTCAGAATAACTACAATAAAGCTCTTCCCCCTCAACCATCTACCCATCCTCGCGAATGTTTTTTTAGATATATCTTCTTCCCATCTACCTAAAATCTTTGTCTATTCATTGAAAACCAGCATTGTATTCAAAAATGAATATTCACTGTTTCTTCAGACACAGGTACGTATTCGAACTTTGTGCCGACGTCCTTCATTCTGCAACTTTTCAAACAGCATTGAACCTCACTTCTGACTTGTTTCAAAAAAAAAAAAAAAAAAAAAAATAAATATACCTCATACTGTTTGCTTAGTGAACAGGAACTCTCCGAGAAAGAAAGGTCAGAACATTTGACATAAATATGTTTTCAAATGCCCTTGTGGAAAATAGGTTGCATAATTTTTGTTGCATTTTGTCAAATCCCATTACCTTTTTTTAGAACTTGCAAGAAAGAAAGTTCCAAGAGATTAAGAGCATTATGGACAAAAATATTGACAGCAGGCCTAAAGGCAAACATCAACTCATAGTATCATTCTGCAAGTGTTTATATTTAGTATAAAGCACACACTGATTGGCAACGGCTCTGAAATCACAAGTTTTGACTGAGCCAATTACAAATGAGAGCCTATGCCTCGTTACTACTATGATTGGGCTATTGAATCTACAACAACATGTGCTCTTTTTTTTTTTCAAACTTGGAATCATTCAAAACCAATACAACAAACCTTAGTTAGAAATCTGAATATCGACCCCCAGGCAATAGTCATATGCAGCACGGGATCGCTTAAACTTTTCTAGCCCAATTATCTGGCGTTCTTGCTATGTGCTGTTTGCTTTTGATGATAGGTGCTCTTTATCACATTGCTTGCTTGCTCTTTATTCGCACGCCATGACCGTTTTCCACCACATTGCAGCAATATTATCTCGACGGTGGATATAGTACCATTTATCTATTGGTACTTCAATTGTCATGCTCTTTTTTAGGTGATGAGAAGTTGAATACAATATAACAGCAAAGCTCAAATGGACTCCCTGTTAGTGGCGTTGTATTCAATGGTAAATTAAATTAGCAGTTCATTTTGGGGTGTATGAATGAGGAAGTTGATACAAGTGCAACTGCAAACACTAAATGGAAAGTCCATGGTAGGTGCATCATATTCAATTACCTAAATTAGATTAGTCAAGTTCATTTTGGGGAGGATTTACGAGAACTGAATCAATACAACAGCGAACTCAAATGGGAGTCCACGGTATGGATGGTTATTCATATATATTTAATTAGTCACGTGGTCATTTCAAGGAGTTTTGAGAAGTTGAATAAAAACACAGCGCAGCTCTAAATGGAAAAATGAATTGATCAATAATAGTAATAATATTAAAATCTTTAATAGTAACAACCATAGTATTTGATAAGGTCGATAGTATTTTCTAAATCATATCAGTGAAAATTATGCAGAAGTAGTGCATTGCAAAGTTCTCCCACACCCTATGGAGCACATAAACATTTTACATAAAATATAAAACCCATTCCAAAATATCTGAAACACACATCAACCTATTAGGCTACCTATGAAAGGTTACAAAATCCCTGTAGTACACGGTAGTATCCCCAGAATGGTGAAAAACGAAGTTGTACTTATATAACCATAGGCAAGAAATACAAATAGGCTTCAGATTTTTTGCATTTTGGAAAATTTTGGAAGGTTGCATTTGCAATGAACAAAAAACAAAAAAAAAACAATTTGTAATATGGTTTTTCAAGGCATCCCAGTGAGTTAATTTGTATATAATTAGTTCTGATTCTTAATTTGGTTGCACTATGGGAAGGTTAATTAGTGGTATGAATTATTGGATCATAGGGAACAGACTGAAATGCTCAACACAGACTGAAGGAATTAATAGTAAGTTCCTTATCACCTCCCCCTCCCCCACCTCCTCAACTCTCCTGCGACAAGTCTGAGCCTGGTCCATTATCCACTCCAAACCAAGTTGTTGATCAGAAGAACATTGCAAATAGAATATTGTGCATGGTGGAACTGTACCAAACTGCCATGCCTTAGGTGGACATTATGTAGGTTAGATATATACCTCGATGCTGCCATCTGAACATATTTTCAAACTTCCCTCCCAAGGAACAAGAAACCGTCTGATGATCAACCCTGGGTAACACCAAGCCTCACTTCGTCCGTTTGAATTCATCCCCAACCGGAGAACAAGAAGCCAGGTTGATTGACCTCGCATTTGGTACTCCATCAGCTGGCATGTAACGGTTGTCCTTGGGGTATCCGTATTTGCAGGGAAAGAATTCCCCAACCGGATTGGCTTCAAGAGCTTCAAGCAGAGGTGATATCTCATATCCCCCAACTCCCCCCCCCCCTCCTCCCAAACACTTCGCTTCCCTGCTCTCTCCTCTCTAGCTCTTTTCTACTTCTCCTTCTCCGCAAACAGACCATCTACAACTCTTGGCCTATTCAACCACCAACCCATCCCACTCCCTGCCTGTTTCCCTGCTGTTTGGACCAAAGGTAACATGTTCTCCCCTGGGTATGCACCCCTTATCGCCTGATCTGTCCTTCCCTCCCTGGAACAAAAGAACATGTTCTTCTCTCTTTGTAGGTGCACCCCTTCAACTCCTGCTTCCTTGTCCTTCCCTCTCTGAAACAAAAGGTAACATGTCTTCCTTGGCATTACACCTTCTGGATCTCTCCTTATAGTCTTTCACTTTCATGAGCAAGGGGCCCTCTACATTCTTTAGGCCCCCTGTGGTCCCCTCCCCCCTGGAGCAGATAGTCGGGTTGGGTCATTTACCTATGGACTCTAAAGAAGAAGCCCACTGCCATAGCAGACAAAGTGAAGAAAAGGGTGGAGACGGAAATAGCAGAGGCCAGCCAACATTGTATTCGTCTTGTTCAATTTCAAGTATGGTCAGATCTGTCAAGTCAGATGGTGAAATATTGAATTGATTATCGCCATAGTGAAATGTGCAAAACAGGGGTCATCACGAGGTTTAGTATAATCAGACACCACAAACTTGACAGTGTTTTTTGGGTTGCTGGCGACTTCCCACCAGACAATTCCCACCCGGACAATCCACCCAAACATGGACCCAAAAAATTTAGACCTAACCCCTCATTCTGACCAACAAAAAAACATCCCGTTGAGGGGAGGAATTGTCCGTTGGGGGTGGAGTTGTCCGGGTGGAATGTCCGGTCACGGTTTATTTTTGAGTTGATAATAAGGTCAGTTGATGCTGTTTCAAGGAAAATGGTTTCACTTTTGAAGTTGCTGTTGATTCATGCTAACAGCAGCATAGCTGGTGTGCTCTGTGATCAATAACTCCTCTCTCTCTTCTGTTTTTTATCTGGATTACAGAGGTACATGATCTGGCACCCTCTGCCGTGCCTCAGGGGGGTTCATGGAACAGCCGAAGGCGCAGATCTGAGGCACGAACCGACTGGACTGCCAACGAATACCGAATTGGGATCACAAGGTTAGTAAATAACTCCGGGAGGGGTTCACCTGCGTATCAACAGGGCTTTGATCAGCTAATACCGACCGAAGGGCTGGTCACACTGATTCAGATCTCTCTTAATTTCAGGCATGAAACCATGGGGAGGGGGCCTGGGTGTAGAATAAATGTCAATGAATAATAAGGTTACCCCACAATTACCTTCTCAAAATGGGAAGTGCTGGAACAAAATATATTTATATTGTGACGTGTGAATGGAAGGAAAAAGATACAAATTGTACGGGTAAAATATGTGAGTAACAAAACTTAGGGAAGGCTATTCACATCGGAATGGTATGGCAGATAGCGAACACAGTCTTTGTCAATGTGGAGGGTGTTGCAGAGGTAATGTAGCGTTGTCGTGTGACCGGCCCCTAAGGAGCCGCGATTGAAATGGTTACAGACATTAAATGTAGGAGAACTCTGGCTCTTGCTGGATTTAGACATTAGCAAATATTGGCTGGCATTGACATTAGCTAATACCAACCTAAGGTGGCCATAAAATGGATGCAGAATTTCTAGTGTTGTAGGACAGCTAGATATGGATACCAGGGAATACTGGCTGGGACTGTCATCTAGCTAACCTAAAGGTGGCCATCAGGGATATGGTTTGCAGATATTGATGTGGTGGACTGGATTCAGATGTAGACAGCAACGAGGACGCAATTAATGGGGATACACCATTATGACTGAACAGTCAGAGGTGCTTGACCACCCTGGTGGGGGTTTCGCTAGACTAAATGTGGGTTTATGAATAATACAAATAAATGAGTTTCTAGGACAAAGGGGGGCACAAAATGATTTAAATTTAGCGAAGCCTATTAGGGAAGGCCCTTTGCTACATGGAGATGAACAAAGAAAGGTCACGACTAGTTTTTTTCAGTTGCGACCGCTGTTCTTAACACCTCAATTGTTCTCCGTCTTCCCGCAAGGTGTTCTTCCGTGCTGGCGTGCTCGGTCGTCTGGAGGAGTGGCGTGATGAGCGTCTCAGCAAAATCCCTCTCTGTCACATGGCAGGCCCGTATACACAGGGGCTACCTCATGAGGGTCACCTTCAAGAAGCTCCTGGAGCAGCGTGTCGGCCTGCAGATCCTGCAGAGGAACATCCGTAAATACCTGGTCCTCCGTACTGGGGCTGGGGGACTCTACAAAACCAAGTCGCTGAGAGATCCCATTAATTTGGGAATAGTCTGCTGAGCAAAGCCTTCTCCTGTATCCGCTACCTGGAACTAGAGTATAACTGCTGTGGGATACTGGTCTTCAGGAGCACGTCGCACTAGGTGTGTGGTCGGGGGGGGGGGTGGAGTGAGGGTGGGGTGGGGCCAGAGGATGTAATACCTTTGCCTTTGTGCCAAAATGTAGACGGGATCCGATCAAGATATGAGAATATTCAATACTAAGGTGAATTCCTTATATTGTCGCCTCAAATTTTGGCTGGTATTGTAAAGCTGCAACACATCTTTCCTCATCAAATCCATTAAAATGGAAACACATGACAAAAGCCTAAAGTGGGTCTGCTGGATCAGCTCCACAAGTATAAATGTTTAATTTAATTCCCTCCATCCACAGGTTCCAAGCCACTGCTCCACGTGCCCGTTGCTGAGATACAATGAAGGCCAGATCGCAGATCTCGAGAAGGCCTTGGCTAAGGAGGTCAAGCTTGAGGAAGAGCAGAAGAAGGAACTGGAAAGCCGAAGAATGCCTCAATCCTTCCGATAAGAATGAGCTCTTCACCGCCCTCCAGGGTGTAAGTAAAATTAACTTCCCTGCCCCCCCCCCCCCCCCCCCCCCCCACCCCCCCCCCCCCCCCCCCCCCCCACCTCACCCGCGATGAAACCCCGGACAACCAAAACCCTTTTAATTTTAAGAAAATACAATTGTTACATGAACTGTATCAATTCACTTTTCCTATTGCCTCCCAGTTGGATTTTTTTGAATTTTTACTTTTAGGAGTTCACGATAGACATTAGAATATTGAGTTATTCCCGGTTGAAGCTCAATGATCTCGATTATATCAAGGTTCTCAAACAGTAGATTAAATTTCAGATGATATTGGTCTTGTAAATTGGACAAACTTGACGTCTCAGAAGAAAAACATGGGTACCTTAGTAATACAAAATCAGTTGCAAAGCAAAGTCCTCTTAAAACCCTGTGAAAATGAACAATATTAACATCTAAATAAAGAGTCAAAGAACTGTTACAGGGAATAAAAATTAATTTCATTCATTTGAATCTTTCTGTGATCAAGGTACAAAAATTGTCGTCAATTACGGTGGAAAAAGTAGGGCAGCTTCTGAATCATTCCCCTTATGATGTCATCAATTGCTCAGATTCATCAAAAGTAAATTGAAGTTACTCAATGATGCAACATGTTAGAACCTATAAATTGGGGGAGGGGGGTGGGGGTGGTGAGTTGAGAGTCGGGGGTGAGATTTTTATATGCCCTGTGCTAGTTTAAAATGAAATCTGTCACATGACCATTGGGCTTTAAAAAAAAAGTTGTTGTTCCACGGTGAGCAGCACAGAAAATAGTTTGCTTGTTACACCTTAATATATCTTGGTCATTCTGATAGGAACAAGAGAACTCAGCGGAACTCGAGGAGAACTTGAACAAGATGACCTCCAAGATGTCAGAGCTCGAAGTCCAGCTACAGGTATGTTACGAATGCCCATTGGAAAAAAAAAAAACTTGCAAGTTGCAACCAGTTAAATTCCAATTTGCATGAAAGGTGCCAATCTTGATAAAATATGTTTCCTGGATTTCTTCACAAATTTCTGTATGGGAATGTCTTATTAACTATTTGACCCAACAAATTGGGGGAACCTTTCTGCAGCAAATGTGGCAAAAATGAGAAATAATAATTCAAACTCTCCACATCTGAAGACTAGTTCTGGGCCAGCGGTATAGCTCAGTCGCGTTAGAGCTCGGGATCAATAGATTGAGCGTTTGAATCTCAGTGAAAGCCCAAGGGCTCTTTCCACTTTGATGTAGGACAAGGCAGTCTCTTCAAGTGCCTCACACTACCCACATGTTGAAAGTGGGGTACCGCGTGGTTGTGGTAACGGAAGGTAGGCGGGCCCGACTGCACACACCACCCCCCCCCCCCTCCCTCGCCCTCTGACCTTCGTCACCCCCCCTACCCCCGCCCCCCCTCCCCTCCCTCCCCCCCTCCTATTCCCGCCCTTCTCCTGCCCCGCGTTGGCTGGCCAGGGGTGTAGTAGTTTGTTGGAGGGAACGCTGGCTCCTTGGTGGTGCAGGCAAGGTATTCAGCAGGTTACCAATGACCAGGGGATAGGTCTAGTCGTGTGTGAAAAGGCGCTGCCTTGATACAAGACTATAAACCTGAATCTTGATTTTAATCTTAGTTCCTTTGAGGTCTACCAGGAAGAATAGCCTAATGTCATCTGTGCACTATAATATGCCATCCATATTAGATTCAAGCTTGTCTCACAATCATTGATGGTTGAAATATAGGGTACTTTCAGGTAAGGTCTCCGGAGGACTTGTCCTGTAATCCTGCCTGATTTCTGAATAATGTCAGGTTTTTTGGCTACTGATATACTGCTATGACAAAAGGAGGGGGTACGGCTGAAAGCTCAATGTGTTTGTTTCTAAA
This sequence comes from Sclerodactyla briareus, assembly GCA_026419785.1. Taxonomy (NCBI): domain Eukaryota; kingdom Metazoa; phylum Echinodermata; class Holothuroidea; order Dendrochirotida; family Sclerodactylidae; genus Sclerodactyla; species Sclerodactyla briareus. The sequence goes on along the minus strand of JAODTK010002366.1, from coordinate 71,457 downwards.
GGGATCTCCGCCCTGGGAAATCAACCATTGCCAATAATATTCATTTGCAGGTATGCCTCGTGAAACATGAATTTTGGCCAAGTCAGAGCCAGAAGTTCCTCGAGTGGGTGGGGGGGGGGGGGGGGTAAGTCTACACCTGCATGGTGCTGGGGAAGCAATTCGATGCCCCCATCCAGCAAACAAAATATAATGTGGGTGCTGGATGAAATAGAAGGTGGTTCAAGGTGAGGCATAAAATCTGAGTAAATCTAGATCTAACAATCAAGTAATGAGTGGTGTGTGACCTGTAGCCTAATGGGAGTTTTTCTGATATAGAGCACAGTGTTCACTCTCTTCTGTCTCCATCCCACTACCCTCAGGACCTGCAAGAACGCTTGGAGGAAGGAGGAAGCCTCCAATCCAACGCGCGCAACAAGCGTAAAGCTGGAGCATGTAATGCACTGAACTCAAGAAGGACATTGAGGACCTGGAAATTACCTTGACAAAGGTAAGCATCAGTCTCTTGAAAAAACGGGGCCATCACTGAAAAACCTAACAAAAATAATGGGAACTATTGCTCCTTGCCCTATCCTTCAGAGAGACTAAAGCAATGAAGAAAAATTGGTTGTATTTCTCCTCAAGGCTAAGACCCTTTTCACTGTGAGGTCATGCCATAGAGCACTGATTGTCATGGTCTAGCGGTTGATTTGTGAATTGGATTTCTACAGTTTCGAGGCTAGGGCTCAGAGGCCAATCCCAGCCAGCTCCCAGACAGCCATATTATGGCCTCATCCGAAAGGATGATCAATGAATTCCAGGATACAATCACTTTCTCAGAACTGGGCGGAGATTCGATGGCTAAACTATTCTGTGCTAACGTGACTGCTCACATTTGACTGACAAGACTTCTCGAAGCCAATCCTATCTCGAAGCGAACCCTAGAAACCCAATTCACGAGCTGCTGGATTTCTGTGGTCTTATCGGCATCATCATCCAGTTCGTTTGACTTTATTTGCTTTTATATCACATAAATATTTGATTATTACAATCATATCGCACCCTGCATCCGCACTTATGGAAACCCTCCTTTACCAGGCACTTTCATCAGTATGATTCCCCTGCTGAGCGAGTACGCCATAAGACATGAACATAACGACTGAATTATCATGTTTTTCTCTCTCTCACAGGCTGAGGAGGATAAGAAGGCCAAGGATGCTACAATCAAGACTCTCCAGAGGAAATCGCTCACCAGGGCAGGAGGAGTGCCAATCGCTAAAGTCAGCAAAGAGAAGGCTGCCCTCGAGGAACTCCAGCAGGTGAGGAAAACTTAGTATAGGCTTTGTCGGTTCTGTAAAATTCCCCCTAGCCCACATGTATGTTAGATAATCTGTGAGCTCGAGAGAGGTGGGCTGACCCGGTGTTCCGCAGCTAGTTGAGATGAATTATGAGAAAACTGGCAATTTCATTTTGTTTCTCTTCATTTCGTAAGTGTTTCGAAATTAGCGAATACCATTTAATGGGCAGAATAGTAGTTTGGAAACTGATGCCCAGGAACAGGGTCAGTCAATCGTTTATGTTTCTGTGCGGACCCTTATCTAGAACGATTCAGACCACATACAGAAGAGCTGCATGTCTCAGATGTTAATGTCTTTGCACTCTTCGGATTGGATGCCCGGTGTAGCTCTCCTGAGTAATGATTCTGGTTATCATGTCTGCATGCACACTGGATCAATTGGCTGGTAATCAGTTGCATACTTTATTCATTGATTCGCGCACCTAGCACTTAGGTATTATTTCCTTGACTGGAACTAAGAATCGGAAAGTAATACCACCTTTCATTGATATGCAGATTGACAGGTACCTCGGGGGGTAGTGGGGGCATGGAATGTGCACAGGTCCACTCGCTCCCTTTACCAGAGTAAACTTAAATGTGTATTCCTTGTCTTGTCCCGTCTACTATCCAAACACCAACTAGTGGTTATCACTGCATAGGGGGCAGCATGCAACAGCACAAGCTTAAAGACCGTTTGATGAACCCTCTCTGGTCAATGTCCGCAAGGACTTGGATTTGTTGTGATTAATGTGTCCATACCATGTTTTGAGCATTCCATGTGAGCAGAAATCTCTCCCAGATTTACTTAGGGCAAACTCTTTTTCCCATGAAATGCTGGGTTACCTGTAACTTTGAGGTATTGAATTAATGTATCCATTCTTCTTTCTTTACTAACAGAAAACAGCGGAAGACCTTCAAGCTGAGGAGGACAAGGTCAACCACCTCAGCAAGTCAAGGTCAAGCTGGAGGCTAACCTTGAAGAGGTAAGACTGTGTGCACTGTTCTGTTATACATAACAGCCCATAATGGTATCAAACAAATCTTTATAGGTCTGTAGGTGTTACAGTCCACCTTGACATCACAATCTTCAGAGTTTGTGACCGTTGAATACTGACTTCAACTGGAAATAAAGTGAATGGAATATTTCCAACCTTAGAACAGAAAAAATGCCACTCCTGAGAGTGACGGGGCTGCAAACATTATTTCAATAACAGCCATCCGATAACTTTACTGAAACATGGACATATGTATAACTAGAACAAAATGTGTTTCAATAAGAGAGCAACAAAGTGAAAATGTAATGTAAAAATGTCTTTGGCAAACTGTAACCTGATCATGCTGTAAAATATCATGCATCATAATTAGAATGGTTAATTATAATATGTTCTTATAAATGGAGTCCTTCTCCTGCATCTGGCTGGAGCCCTGGCAAGAAAAATGAATCTACAATCTATTTCAAAGATTGAAAAAAAGATGAGTTAACTTGAGAAGGCAATGCGCAATTGTTGTATTCGATCAACTACAACATTGCACAGGAGGAGACGCCCGGTCGTTAAGGTGCAATTAGGGGAGAGGAGCAGTATTTTTCAGGAATGAGGTATATAATTATATCGTGTCAATGTTCATTTGGATATCACGCCAGGCCCCACCCTGTAAACAGTGTTAGAACAATACGTTCACCCTCGACCGCTGAAGAGAATTACTCACTCTACTAGCACAAAACTGTTCAAATATTCCTCCCTCTGTAAAAATTGTCTAATCTTTCTCTTTACATAGCTCGAGGCAACCTAGAGCATGAGAAGAGGCTCGTGCTGACGTAGAGAAGGTCAAGAGGAAGTTGGAGGGTGACCTCAAGATGTGACCCAGGACGACAGTTGAGGACTGGAGCACGCCAAACAGGAGATGGAGGAGACCATCAAGAAGTAAGTCTGACCAATCATGCTTCTGGAAAATACAAAACAGCGGCAGCTCCGTCTATCTATTAGAGGCTGGTTACACTACAATGATATCATGTCTCGCTCTGATCCATTATTTCTGCTGTATTCCGAACAAGACCTGGGCCCCGTTCCACGAAGAGTTAGGATCAATCTTATGCTTGATATGCATGGAGGTTATCATTACAATCGAACGTAAGATTTTCGCGAACTCTTCGTGGACGGGGCCCAGGTCCATTATCATTACGGCTCATACACCCTGTCACAATGAGGGAACGCTCGATTCGCTATATGCCGATTTTAAACAGCCCTTCCCTACGTTTCAATAATCACATATTTCCCATCATTGGTGAGCTAATGAAATTTATCATCACTTTTTAGAGTCTTTTTTTAATACATCACTCATGCTTGTAGTTTGTTTCAAACACTTTCAATACTGTGAGGTATCATGATGGGGTATTAGTAATAATGACATTCACTATGACACAGGCCCATTCACTATATGCTGATGTGAAACATGTCGTTTTGCCCGCTTGTATTCCAAAGACAGTATGCCCTCTGGAGTCCTGTATATGGGCGAGGTGCATCGTGCCAGAAAATAACAGGAGCAGCACTCCATCTATGGAGACTTATGGGAGGAAACTGCATACCAGCCATCTCGGTGTATTTACAGTTGCGATTAATGAACGATCATTCTCCAAAACTTCACTTCTTGTAGAGAGACATTAAGTTGTTGATAGTATACCTGTGGTAAACAGGTAGAGTGTCTGATTTCAGCCGAGAGTTCAACTGCGGTCTACTCCAGTCATTCAACTTCAGTCATTATTCTTGCATGGTACTCTTCCTAACCTTTAACAAAGGGGAAACAATCTAGTGCTGCCCCCTCCCCCAACTGGTGAACAGAATGTTCCTATTCCTAGTGAGATCAGAATGGTTAAATATGAAGATGAACTCATTCCTACTAATTTGAACATTAGGTTGTGTACCAATCAGTCAGTTATGTTGTTACATGATCATGACATTAATGTAACATTGTTTGTTTTGTGTTATCACAGGCGAGACAGTGACATCAACCAACTAACAGCATACTCGAGGATGAACAGAGCCTTGTAGCACAGCTTCAGCGCAAGATTAAGGAACTTCAGGTAAGTCTGTGCCCCTCTTCTTACCATTTCATCTCCCTCTCCACCCCTCACCACGAAAGGACAACCAGCTTTTCAGTCCCAATCAAATTTTAGAGACATCTTTCCCTACTAAGAATCCATTTTTTATTGCCGAATTATACCAGGTCTTCATGCTGAAACGCCCAACCACAATGGTAAAGGATCCGATTCGCTATTTGTGAACCAACCTGATGTGGAGTCGCCTTCTCGTAACTTTTGATATCCACCTAGTTTCCACCTAATTGACAGCTTTCCCTTCTTGTTTCCATCATCTTACAATACGATGGAATGAAGTCGGTCTCAGACTTTTGATTTTGCAAAGGTATTCAAGTGATGGTCTAGTATCTACAACCCTCCAACCACTTACTAAATTATTATCCCTGAATTAGAATAAACACGTGCAGCTGTCTAATGCAAGGAAAGGCCCCTGAGGACTAAAATAGAATGAAGCCCTATGGAGCAGCTGACCCACCCGGCCCCCTTGTTTTGCCTTCCTTGCTCCTGCCAACCCTGCACCCCTGACTTATCTTGTTTTTCCTGGAAATGTTTAATCTGACTGGTCTTGTATTGATAGTATTTTACTCCCTCACAGAAGTCAATCTAATTGTTCTCGTTATGAACGAACATTTTTTTTTAAATCAGTACTCATTTAGCTAGGAGGAAAAGTAATGGGTCTTTTTTTTTCAAATGTGCTCTTTTTTGCAAGGAAGCAGGTACTAACATGAATAGAAATGATTAGGTATGGGCTGTTTTTTTCACAGCACTGTTGTAGATATATCATTATATTCAATACAAGACCATTGCATGTAAGATTTTCACAAATTTTCACACAGTGGCTCACTATTCCAGATATTCCTCGTTTGTATTTGATTGGCTAGTGATGCATTCACAAACACCATGCATCGTTGCTTAGAAGTGATTGGATCTAACAATCTAAAAATGAAGGAAACAACCTCAAGCATAGTATTTCCATAGCAGGTTCCCTAAATGACAGTCTCCACAAATCATCAGGGGCAATTGTCAATTTGGTCTGACCCACGAAATGAAATCTTACCCGAATAGAAAAAAAAAGCAACCCGATACACTTTTCCCTGTCATAATGCTGCTTATTCGTAATGGTAAATTACGTTCAACCAACGTGTTTTTTTTTGGTTCACATAGTAGTAGTTTATTTGTTTCTCCTCTGCAAGTTTTTGATTGATGGGGACTTATAGAGATATTATTCAATGTGTAGATAAATCTGCATATAAAACGGCTTGCCTGTGTGCCAACTACATTGTTTTTTCCGTTCATCTTCAGCTGTCAAAATCCTAATTAGCTAACCCTTCGGCATCTCTTGCTCATTTTTTGGTTTACAAGTCCACACACTCACCATTTTTCCGCATCCCTGCCCTCTACAGTTTTCTCACATTATATCACATCTCTGGACAGCTGCATTTGTTATATATGTACTCATGCCCCTAAGATGGAGGGTAGTGAGAGAATCTTTCCTCCCTAATTACTCAAGTCCTCTGGTTTTAGTATCCACATCTAACATGGCGGAATCCAACTTATGGGTCGATACACTGTTCTCTTTTTTTGGACATTCCATTATCATTGAACAGCATGATTGCTATATCTAGTGAGGACCCTCGGAGAAGGGGGCATAGTTAGTCTTCTTCGCCTTATCCTGATTTATGTTCTTCAATGTACATTACGTTACAGTTCCGGTGAGCTCTCCAATCTCAGGGCAGGCCCCGCCTCCCTCGGATCTTAAATGCATTAAAACTGAACCTTTGATGATGGAAGTTCAGCTCAGTGCCCATAAACTGATTAACAATGGACTGTTAACAAGGCCAAGTCATAACTAAGATTGGGATAGCATGGTTTAAGTAGACTGATTTATTGTAAAAGGAGGGGAGGCCACGCCAGTTATAAACACGCCGCACCACACAGGTCAGAGCTGGACCAATTTTATAAAACCGAGGAACGCTCACCACCTGCCAAAGCTGGTCATGTTACACCCAGATTTTGCAGGGTAAAAGCATTTGAACAAGTTCACTTGGACTTGTAGCACGTCATGTATCTCTTGAACATCGGTCATATAAGTACCCCTCCATCGAAACTATGCCACCCAATCATTGTTAGTTATGAGTGTATCTGGCAAAGGGCTTATTATTTCCAAAGATATGCCCAAACCCTATGTGCGAATGTAGCTATCTAAGTTTTTATTGAATATAACGTTTTCCATAGACTGTGCGCTTTAATTGGAAAATATTGCATTATGCATTGATGCAAAATGGCTCTCTGGCAAAAATGGTCTCTGTTACGAGTACAGAATGGGCACACATGCACAGGCAAAAATCAAAGTTTTAGTAAACTTTTGTACTTGGTTTCTCAATTGGGCATTAGAATTAACTTTCTATAATATTTGAACCTATCATTATGCATTGAACAATACATAATTACTTGTTGGCAAGCATGTATTCTATTCGAGAAAGCAGAATTGCTTGGTCATTCACGTAATGGGGGACTATGTTATAACCCATTAATATGAGTGTGTTGTGTTGAGCTATATTGCCATTCCTAATAGGAAAATGTAGCTTGGACAGTGTACGTTGATTAGTTAGGATTAGAAAGAACAGTTTTCGTTTCTCCCATTAATCGTAACAAAAGTCATTACCATTGAAACAATTACTGTATAGAAGAACTGAGTATATTTATTACCAGTTTTTTGTGCCAAAAATGGTGAATGCCCGGTGGGAGTGCTTGGGACGCCCATCAGAACACATGTACACCTCTCTGAATAGTACTGTATGCACTTTATTGCCTGATTGGCTGTTTGATTGCTGGTATGTTATTGGCCATAGAGGAATGAGCTATGTCATGAATGAAACGGCACAACGCACATAATGATTTAGTGGCATGTCAACTATGGCATGGCACTTACCTCTCTAAATTAGAACTGGTTGTTTATCATCGACCTGTTAACTGTTCAAGTTTAACACCCAAAACTATCCCCCCTTCTGCCGCAGAAAGAATAGGGTCGCCTCGACTCACATTAAAACTCAACTTGTTCTTCAACGTCACAACATCAAGCTTGATTTTTCGGTCTTCTGATCGTCAAAGGTGACTAGGATTTCAACAAAACTTTGTTTTAGACCTTTTGTCCAATTTTTCACTGTGCTTCTGTCTGGAAATGAAAATCATGAAGTTGGTAAAAAAAAAATACAGGTACGCTCACATTAGATGATGAGCTCCTTTAGGATGATTATGGTATGTACAACAAACATGTGTGGTTGCGTGGTATATATAATAGGAAACTTTCGGGGCATTAGGGCAGAATCCTCCTTTAAAAATTTGATGATCTGTGCCTAATATAGCCCCCATTGTGATTTTTTTCTTCCAATTATGAGTGGTATTCCAACAAGTGTTAAGTAGATAATTGCCAACTATGTGAGTATTGTAAAGATGCTTCATTTGGTGTGAAATCTTTAGAATGGGAAAAAGAGAGCTGTTCAGTTTCATGTACCCAATCATGCTGGAGATGACAGACTGCAATCCATGTATTCTCAAATGCCAGTTTGTGTGAAATCTCAATGGAGCTACGAAGCTGTTTTTGGACATGTTTTCAGCTACCTGCTCCATTGGCTATATCGTTTGGCAAGACAACGAATAAAATGATCTCCCTTTGAGGCCCCTCCCCCCTCCTCCAGATACTGTTAATATGCGAGGTGCTTGACAGGACTAATTATTGAGTTAGAAACAAAGCCTGCCTCATTACCTCATTAAGGCCAGCCGCCTCTACTCTGTTCAAAGATAGAACGTTATGTATGGAATCCCTGCTGCCTGCATTATCCACTAGTTTGGATGCCTCGAGGTTGATTTATGGCACTGCAGATATACATGTTCTCCCACGGGTGCATCATTTAAAAAATCTCCCTCTTTGATGCCTGTTAAAATTCTGTGGAGGTCTGCCATCACAGCTTCTTGTGATCCATGTTGGATTGGATCTGTTTGTGTTTTGTCCTTCCTCACAACTCAACGAATGCTGTTAGCATCACTAGTTGAATGATGAAACAATAAAAAATTGGTTCAAAAGAAAGAGTTTAATTGCTCATCGCAGTATTGGGCTCCAAGCTGGGCATTTTATTATGAAAAACAGAGTGGTGCAGGGAAACAATCTAGTCTTAGTAACAGTACTTTGAAAAAATGTAAAATGAAAGGGATGTGTCAGTTATATACAGTAGTTTGAGAATGTACTCCACAATTGAGTAACACTGTGGAGTAAGCACATCAAAGCACAATGCCCTGATGTACCCTTCAGTATAGAAAATGATCAGATGCAAAGTTACATCAAGATACATCGTGAATGTGACATGCACAGTGATGGCATCCAGATTTAAAATGTGCTACAAGGTGCTATTGGGTCTTTCAGTCTCATTCCTGAATCACACTACCAGGGCTGCATTTTAAACCTGTATGCTGGTTGACATTTCCACTTCTGTGACATCATCTTCATAGGTTTATAAATAGAACATACTTGGAAGGTGTGAAATAGTTAGGTGTGCTTCATGCTGTCATGGTGGGAGGGGGGGGGGGGGGGAAGTGAAGAAACTGTGTGAGGTGCATTCACCTGGAAACCTGAATAGCTTATGATGTAATAGCATTGCATGACAGCAGGGGTAGTTCATTCTATGTTGTGATAGCATATGTCTGCTGTCACAGCTGTCTCTATTGGCAGGTGTGGAGCAGACATGGCTAGGGTATGGCTGTTTTTGCAGCCCATATGGACATGGCTTTGTCTAAAGGGCAAAGCAACATGTTGTGCACTTTCCATCACAGGCTGGGAATATGGAGATAGGCTTGTTTGTGATGGAGGGTGACCAGTAGTGTATGAGTGGGGAAAGGGGAGGGGACTCCCAACTACAAATTTTTTGGGTTTATTGTACAAAAAAATCCAAGAAAAATATTTGAAATAATGAGCCAAGATAGTCCACTGATATTGGAAAAATTTGCCCAAATTATCCATCAAATGCCTGACAAATGTGTAAGAACGTGTGTGCAATAGTGATAATGAAAATAACAAGACATGTTTTGACTACAATTGACGCATCTCCATCAGAATTCTCCTCTTCTCCCACTCCCTCAAAAATACTAGTTGACCTCTCCACTCTTGAAGATCCTAGTTTGGAACACATTCCTAAACTCAATGCCAGGGTGTTGTAAGGCCCCTGGATAGGTTGAGCTTGCTCCCAGATAGACACATGACATGTCTACTTCACTCGTATCAAACTATCAGAGGATTCCTGAAATTGACTTTGATGGTTACAGGTTCTGATGTTATCTATCATGGTATGTGAACAACCCTGTTGAGTATAGATAGAGATGTTAGACACATGACGAGCAGACAGTTCCCTTCAATTGCATCAGGTCAATATGTTGGCTTTGATGTTTACAATCAGTGTCATGTTTCTTCTCGGGAATAAATGCTAATTCAAGTAACATAAAGAGAGTCAGTATGTCATGGCTGATCGTCAACTGGTGGAAAACCATCTAATGAAATGGATTAATCAGTATGCGTGGCATTCCATGTGTCATTTACAGTTACCCTCTAATTGTCAGGCACTTGATGATAACTTTCACCTCATTTCTTATTATTCATATTCCTTAGGCATGTCTTTAAGAGTGTAACAGGCAATATGAAATGTGTAATATCTTTAATTACTATTATCATTGTACAACTGGATGTCATCCAATGTTGAGATGGTGGAGGATTAGTGAGTATTAGGGATGCATTTATAGCCCTTGAGGATGGGGAACATTCCATTCGCTGTTTGGTGATGTCATCCATGTGACATGTATCGTAGACACAGTTTTGTTATGTATCCCATCATGCTTTAGACGTTTTTAGGATTTCATCTGATACATAACTTGTTATGTCATGCACTTGATGATAACTTTCACCTCATTTCTTATTATTCATATTCCTTAGGCATATCTTTAAGAGTGTAACAGGCAATATGAAATGTGTAATATCTTTATTACTATTATCATTGTACAACTGGATGTCATCCAATGTTGAGATGGTGGAGGATTAGTGAGTATTAGGGATGCATTTATAGCCCTTGAGGATGGGGAACATTCCATTCGCTGTTTGGTGATGTCATCCATGTGACATGTATCGTAGACACAGTTTTGTTATGTATCCCATCATGCTTTAGACGTTTTTAGGATTTCATCTGATACATAACTGTTATAATGATGTCATGAATGGATTTTATGGGGCTTGAATGAATAACCTCAAAATTGAAATAACATGAATAGAGAGGATAGCTTGGAATTTATTGCCTAGTCATATGTTAGTGAAAGGCATTCCATCTTGCCTGGTAAACTGGGGAAGGGTCTGTAGAATGAGCTTTATGGGAAGTCGAATGTAGAGCCTAGAAGATAAATCTAGTTTTCTTAAGTGAGCCCTCTAGTACGTCAATCATGTGGCAGAGGCCTGTAGATGAATACCTTACCTTGTGTGCTGTTACACTTATCACTTAATTATTTGTTAGAGTTCTGTGGATTTCTGTGTAGTTTCTGCCTAATGCCATAGGAAAAGAAAAACATCAACCCACTATAAGTAATGTTTGTCTCAACAAATAATTCACCTCCTGTTACTGGCCTTTCTGTGTGAGGTCTTGCCTGAACAAGTTTTTCTTCTCATAGGCAATATTCAGGTTTACATTGCAACAAATGGAACTTCTCAGGATGCCATGCAACATTTTTTTCAACCGTTAATAAATCTCGCCCAACCTGCTAACTTGAGGAAGGTAATGAACTACTTTCCTTTACAGTACAGAATACATCACAGCAGTAATTATATGATAGGCACCCAGACAGAATTCTGTCTAGCCACTAATAACATTATAAAGCATTCAGAGCCCCTGCGGCAACCCTGCTCCTGCGAATAGGGGATTATGGAGGGTGTGGGTGAGTATGTGACATTGTTCATACCAGCATTATACACTTAGGCGGTGAGTTTCATTGCCATCGATCAAACAGCTGCCTGTTGTATGCAATTATCCTGTCTAATCATTCAGACATACCAAAACCCACATAGCCATTAGCACATACAGTTGGTATGCCTGCTTGGGGCCTACAGTGGGGTCTGGCCTGGAGGAATTCTCTGATGCACTAACCTGGTGCTTGTTAGGCAGTCTTGACCTGAGAAGGTCTCTCTGCTCAGTAGTATACTGTAGTACTGATTTATTGGTTACTCACATCCAAGACTCAAGTGACCCTATGCTTTTATGAATGCCATACAGGCGAATATCAGTCGGATGGCAAAAAAAGTAAATATGTATGTGAGATCCTATTCTCCAACATGCAGAATGTGAGATGATGTAATTGTAATGAAATTGTAATGAATTGTAATTTTTGCATCCTAAATTTCTAGCCAAGCACTTGAAAGCTCAGTATAGGTAATTCATTGTCACATCGCTGTCTTGTGGTATTCCGAGCAGCATCGTGTAACTGTTGTTTCCAAGTAGATTGAGACTCCTTGATTTACTAACATGGTAATGTGAAGTAGAATATACCTACTAAAATTAGAAAAGAGCATTAGGTCATGGAACATTATAAATTTGTGATTGATGCACTGATAATGTTGTGGATTCAAATGGGCCATCTTGACTAGATGTACAAAATGTTTAATTTTCCCCACTGTTGGTCATGTACAGTTGTTTGCTGATTTTCATATATTTATCGATCCCTAACCTTACGTTGGCTTTACAAGTGTGTAGCTTTTCCAAGAACACCATGTCGAAATAAATTGTAGCTCTCTCTGACTTTTCGTGAACTGATCAAAATCATAAGAACACAGTTAATTATTCCTTCCTTGTTTCTAAAGCTAGTGTTCAATGCTTCGTAACATTTTCTGATAGAAAAATTTAGTGTTGTGTGTAGTTTTGAGTGATATCAAGTTCTAGGTTGCATGTATGCTAGGGGCACCTCTGTGGACCAAGGCATATATTTTTTTTTTTAGGGAGGAGCTAATCGTAGCTGTTATTGAAAGGTGCTCATCTAAGGATAACACTTCAGTCAGCATAGTCTGTCCTCATTGTGCGTCTGACATGCTGCAACTGTCTGCATACCAGACATTGTGTCTACAACATTCATGTATGATGTGGATACCCATAAATGCCTCTTTGATAATAGCACCATACCCATAGCACGGCTTCGTGACCCACAAAATAGGGACACATGGTCATGGTTCATTCCAAAGCTGGTGAGCAGACATTGTTAAACTGGGACATGGGAGAATTTAGGCTTCATTCACCAACCTAATATTGTCCTTAAGGGTGAGAGGAACCATCATCTTGTGATGACCCCATTTGTATTAACTGATCCTGTCAACTTGGGAGAGTTGACAGTATGCTGACTATTAGGGGGACATCTCTAACAGCCTGAATTAAAGAAAATCATGGGAAAAATCGAAAACTTACTTCTCACTATACCCTGTGTAATGTGCATGCATCGTTTTGGTCTCTCCAGGCTTGGCACATTCAGAAGACATAGACACGTTTATTATTGGAATGTGATGTCAACATAGGCAGTGGTATGGGTAATCATAATATATAATAAGTGTCACAGACAGTGGCACCCTTATTCAGTGCTCTGTAATTAGAATGCATGTGTCATTCACAAATGTTCCATTGGCACTGGTATGCGTATGTGCCTCTGCTTGTGCTCACTGCAGGGCCTGTCACCTTACTAAGTTATGGGTCATTATCATGTATGACCTTTTATTGGCACATTGACATTCCACTTCCCAGGAAAGGTGTGTTGTACCATATATAAGTGACCTTTAGCCTGTTAGGCTATAGTCTAGGCAGGGGACAACTGTGCTATAAAATATTTTATGATTATTAAAGAATAAAAATAACTGTGGTTATAGTATTTTGTTATTTCCTGGAAACCTGTTCAGTAGTTCCTAAGCAATATCGGGGGAAACCTACCACTTTTGTACGGGATCAGAAGCCACTTCCAAGAATGGAGAATCTGAACCACATGGTTGTTGTATGATGTGGTATGTTGGATCTGTTGTTGAATGGATTGTGCGGTATGAAGATGAGCACCCAGAAAACTGAAACCTGTGCTGCCAGTTTGTCATGTCTGTGATGCCAACTATTCAAATATCTATATGTTGTGATGGCGAGCATTCACGGTGCTGGCTGAATGTATGGGATGGAACGTGTATCCTGTATGTACGGTAACTGTGGCTCAAGTACGTTGGGGGGAAGTTCTCAGCATGGTTGCGGTTAGGGTGAATCATGCAATTAGGGTACAAGAATACACCCACGTCTGCCCACATTAGGCCCTGGAATGCTTGGTATTGATGCATCATAAGTCTTCCGGGTGTCCTACACCCTAAGAATTGTATGCCACCCCTTCCTCTGTCTGTGATTATGTATACCAGGGATCGTACAAGTAATGTATGATTATCTAATCGAATGAGTCGCTCACATTTATTTGTACAAAAATTCCTCCATGTGTTTTTGTGGTGAGGCGAACGGTTTCCTGGTTCCTGCTCGACACTCCCTCCCATCCGGGGAAGAGACGTTACCAGCTCGTAAATCTGTTGACAGTCGCGGATCGGTGCAGCGCTTACCCAATGCCGGCTGTTTAACGAAGCTTATATTACCTCCCTGGAATGCAAACCCAGCGGTGAGCACATTAGGAGTCGAGGGTCACCCACATTCCACAGCCAAATATGAACAGAGCCGTCTGCTCAGCCTAGTTGCCGCTGATTGGTCTGCTCTGGCGTCGGGCTTCGCCATTGGCAGACAGATACGCTGTGTGAGAGACATAGGGGAAGTGCTTTGACATCCTTAGGCTCACTGGACCAGTAGTCGTTAGTCGTAAGCGGTCGTTGTGCAGTGCATTATTGCTTTCTCTCAGCTCCTGGGCTGGTATTGGTATGTAGGTGGTATCCACCGTCCTTCAAGAGATTCAATACTCAGAAAGAAATTCCACATCCTCCACGGGGAAACGTAACCGGTTTGGTAGACTATCAATCTGCTAGTCAGCTCCTTGGATCACAGTTGTACAGTTCATCACTCGCCGAGGGCAAATATTTTGGGCTCTTCCTCTCGGACTTGGTATATAAACGGGGAAGTTTAATCGGGAAAGATGAGTTCGGTCACGCAGTCGTCATCAACAGTTAGGAAGAGCAGGTTTCCTCCTCATCTGGAGGCTCTTCAATGTCGAGCAGCAAGTTCAACAAGCTCAGAGCCAAATCAAAAAGGCTTATAAGGGCAAATTACGAGTCCGGAGGCGATGGAGCTACCATGAGCAAGATGTTTGAAGTATGGATACTCATTTTCTTCTCATTTTTTTCATAAGTGATGAAATGTTATTGGCGAAGGATGCATACCATCTTAGTCATGTACTGTAACTGCATGTTGGTTGTAAATGTAACTCTGTGGACTAAGAACTGGTGGAGTGTGTGGACGACAAAAATGGCTCTATAGGCAATACATTGGAGTTGTTGAACAGGACTATGTAGCATGTTTCATCATCATTGGCTTAATTTTAGGTAACTTTCACTTGTTCCACCTATGGTATTAGATTGGTAAGAAAAACGGGGGAGGGTTATATTCCATGTCAACAAATATAAACACATACTACTGCACAATGCTGTACTTTCATATTTCTATGCCGCCATATTGTATATACACCAGACATCCTAACTTATCAAGTTGATAGAAATGTTCCTATTATTTGTTTCTAATAGGGCTACATACTCATATAGGCATATTGCTATAGTTACCTTCTGAACACCACTCATTTTTTTTTTCTTGCGCTGTGACATCTAAATTCACTGATGCTTGATTCTCAAGTCGTAACCTGTGATTATTACATATAGTTCAAGTATTAAATAATTCGTATTTGTTCATGGCAATGAATGTAGTTTCCCCCATTTTTCAGAAGACATGTGAAGCATAAAATGTGACTTTCTCTACATAGACCAACATTTTTTTTATTGAATCAATTATGTTTCAAAAACAAGTTTTATGACCAACAGTAGAATGATTTTACTGCATGCAAGTCATCTCGTTTCTGAAGAGACATTTTTTTTGGGACTGGAGCTATTTTTCTGTGGAAGCTGAGCAATTCCTGTCAAAAAAAAAGATTTTCAGTGGCTGCGATTGTAATCCTCAACAAATATTCGTTAATGGAATATGTCAGTCAATATGTTGTTATGCCAATGTGATGTCGTACAGTTTTATTGCAGGTGTTCACTGCAGCAGATATTAAGTACCCTAAAATGGATCACCTGATTATGGAACATTTCTTCTTACAGGAGCACGCTCTGAGTAACCATACCCCCTAAACAGCACTGTGTTATATTCTATCAGTTGGTAGTGTTACTGGCTAAGGAAGCTGTGGTATATCACAGGACTGGTATGCTACTTAGTAAGGTTATGGCGGCTATAAATATATATCCTTCGGCGTGGCCCCGCTACGTGGGCACTAATTAGAGCCTGCTTGCTAAATGTCAGATTACTCACATTCATGACATTCCAATGCTTGCCCAGCCTTCTTAGCGCAGTGAGCTCCCTAACACTGTTGTAGAGGCGTATGTATGATAGGTTCAGCACATGCAGTGTTTGGTTAGGCTGAAAAATTGCCAACACCTTCAAGAAAAGCTTGTTCAAGTTAAGTGCCTACTGTCCATAATGAAAATGAAATATATGTAAGTGATTATGAATTATTTCCCCTTTAATTAGGATTTCTTTTCCCTGATAGTTGAATAATTTTCAATGTTAACTTACATTTCAAATAGGACAGGATGTCTAAAAATTCATTTTATTACAGAAAACATCCTGATTGTATATAGAGGGAAAGCTAATAATGGATAAAATTTGGCTACGATGCTTCAAGTAGTCAAGATAATAATTGTGACAGTAATGGATATTTCAAAGCAAATATTTTGAGAATAGGTGTTATTGACCCCAGATTGAGAATGGAGTTTTGCTAGAAAGTCAAGATAATAATTGTGACAGTAATGGATATTTCAAAGCAAATATTTTGAGAATAGGTGTTATTGACCCCAGATTGAGAATGGAGTTTTGCTAGAAGTCTATGTATGAGTATGGATACTATTGCTCAGTTTGTCCTCTGTTTTAGTGAGTGACTCACAGTAGTATTCTAATTCAACTGTAACAGTATAGTGCCAAATAAGAAGAGCGGTTAGGCCTTAACTATTGAATGGAGATGACATCACTACTGTATATAAAACCCCTGCAGTTCCACTAAATGTCAGGACTGATGGTCTCAATTACCATCGAAATTCTTGACCTCCATAGATTGGGCTTTGTAGAAGGTCATGGTGTATCAGGCAAATGAATTTAATAACTTACATTGGTGTACAGTTGTAGATGGGAACATTATGCATCTCTTTACCAAATTATTGACACATAACTACTAGATACCTACACTGTTACACTGTTCCCTAAATACAAAACCAATATTTTAAAGAATGGATTGCAATTAGTAATCATGAATCTATAGCTAATGTCTGCCCTTTCACTTTTCTTCCTTCGCACCTACATATCCTTGAATTAGAGAAATTATATCAATACCAATAGTAAGATATTTTTAAAGTATTCATTGAAGATTTCCCCCATAGAACACAGTTTTTTGCACAGTGGCTTTAGTCAGTGACTTGTGACTCAATGAATCTCTGAGAGTCAATGTTTTAAAATGTACTCCATGAAAATTTCCCAATAGAAACAGTACATGATTCAGTCAGTGACTTTAGTCAGTGACTTGACTCACTGAATCTCTGAGAGTCACTGTCTGGAGTTTTTATAACATTTAAGTTTGACACATGAAATGGTTTCATTTCCACAGCTATAAGCTGTTCTTAGCTCCTCAACTGAAGACAAATTGTGGAAGAATCTACACTGGCTCATGTTGAGGAGATAACTATATACCATGCTTGAGGCTGCAACATTATGTGGAGACAGTGGAGTTCACTAAAGTGGTCTCAGCATACAATTTCTGAAGTGAAACTTTATCTTGAATCCTTCAACAAACTCAATTGTGGAAGAACTGATGGTACCGAGTGTCATTGTGGCCCATCTAACCATCTCTCCTTTTTCTCTTCATTCTATACAGGCCTCGTATTGAAGAGCTTGAGGAGGAGTTGGAGGCAGAAAGACAGCTCGTGCTAAGGTGAGTCCATTCGGAATCATGAAACATGCTCCTCAAATGTTTTCGCATGATATGTATGAAAAAAAAACTTGATGATTCAAGATCATTCATATATTATATTGACCTGATGAAAACCCCTTTTCTTCTCACTTTAGTCCCATTTATTTGGTTTCTTCTTTTCTAACTCCAGAAAAAAAGCTGAAAAAGTTGCCCCTTTGTATACTCTTGACTTGAATAAATTCTAGCTAATCGTTGATTTAAAGGCACCTAATATCTTTGTTGCTATTTGAGTTATCTTAGGAGGAGAGTTTCCTGCCATGGCCAATTTATCTCAGCTACCATGGTTCCTTTAGTGGTATTGTTCCCGACTGTCAGAAACGTTAGACTAAGGGACACTACAAACCCAATCTGGCTTTTCAATGCATCCCATCTAAATGCATCCAGAATAAAAAAAACTATGAATTAATCTAATGAAATGCTGTCACCACTGAACAATTGAGTCGCGGGGATGTCTATTGTCAGATCACCCTTTGTTGAATGAAAATAATAATGTGGTGCATTGAGATGCCCAAAGCATTGGGATAAGCACTACAGTTTCTGCATGGATGCATCTAAAATGCAGTGCAACTCCAAATTAGGTTTTTAGGATGTCCCTAATGGAAGAAGAAGATTCTAGGAACTAATTGACCCACTCCATGTGTGTCACAACCTCACGATATCATCTGGTTTTAAAATTTCTGCAGACAAGGCTGTATGCAGGGAAGGGGGTTATGTCCATCTATATAACCTGCTACAATGTGTTATCAGGTGTCCCATGTCTGATTGAAGCCTAAACTGTGGTTGAATTGAGGCGGATTAGCTCAGTTGGCAGAGCGCCAGACTTCCGAAGATCGTGAGTTTGAATCCCACAAAGCCCACTGGCTTTTCCTGTAGTGCCCTTAGACAAGGCATGTCTCCTCACCTAGCTTCTCATGTTACCCACGTGTAAAATGGGGACCCTGTGAGGTGACTTGTGATTAGGTAGGTGTGCTTCGTATGTGGCTGCAGCACCCTATTGGAAGTCCCCCGGAGGACACGATGAAGTGGTGCACTGAAATGGCGTGTTGGGAGGTGCTATGGTCAGGGGTAATATCTGTTAAGTGCTTTGATCACCTCGAAAAAGCGCTATATGAGCACTTGGATATTAAATCATTATAATATTATGGATCGTGATTCCTACCCCCGGCTGAAAAGACCGGTGGAGACCTCTCCCGGGAGCTGGAGGACCTTAGTGAGCGTCTGAGGAGCAAGGCGGTGCAACTGAAGCACAGGTGGAACTGAACAAGAAGCGGGAAGCGGAACTGACCAAGGCCAAGCGTGAGCTCGAGGACATGACCCTCCAACATGAACAGACCGCCGCCTCCCCCGCAGAAAACACCAGGACACGAGCCGTGAGCTGCAGGAACAAATGGAACATATGCAGAGAGCCAAGAGCAAGTGAGTAGGGAGGGAGTGGGCAGTGGGACGGCAGGGTTGGGGGGGGCGATCGGGTGCTGGGAAATGGAGCGAGCTTCATCCTCCATCATGGACAGTCTACAAGCCCCCTCCACAATAAAACTTCAGGGCAGGAAACCATTGACTGGATGAACAGGGACTGCTAGCTAATCATTGAAGATATGCAATGGATGAATAGGGAAATGGATGAGGGGGGCAGACTCCCTAGGCGAACGGAGGGGGGAGGGGGGTGTTGTGATGAGCACTGGCGACCAGCTATTGATTTACCAGATACTTTTAACTCTTCTAATTGTTCACTGTATGTATAGACATATTCCAAGATAGAGTTCAGCTGCCCTGGGTAGATGTTAGGCTGCCCTGGATGGGTGATGAACTTGCCTGGATGGGTGATGAACTGCCCTGAATAGATGTTGGGCTGCCCTGGATGGGTCTTGAACTTTCCTGCATCTAATTGCTCTGGGATTAGGATCTTTCTGTGAATGAATTCTTCTGACTTACAAAGTCGAGTGATCTTATGGAAATTCAATGAGAAAACCTGTTGTGTAATCGATGCATCATCAACTGTCTTTCTCATTTTCCCAGGCTCGACAAGGAAAAGAATGCCTCCGGCTGAGATTGATGACCTATCCAGCAACATGGACTATGTGCAGAAGGGCAAGGTGTGTATAATTTCCTAATTTATCTTACTAGCACTTCTACACACCCATGATCATGGCTAGGGTAAATCATCTTCAGAGGCGGGGCATGCAACTTATGTTCATTGGCGCACCCTCAGTTACTTTTTTACCATTTTTTAAATTATTCATAGGTAGCCCAGCTTTCTCCTACCTAATACTAGTGAAATGACCACCACAGAGTCAGTTTTGTGACTGACCGTTCAAGGGAAGTTATACAGATGTCAGTTCACTTGGATTGGCAAGGACCCAACATTCGAATGACCATTGCCAGGATAAGGGGGTGCAGCGTCATGCAATCAACAATTGATGACTGCAGTGCTTCATGAAGGGTTATACCAAAATACCTGGAAACAAAGAAGTTGTGACAGCTTGACAGAATCATCACCTGACTGGATTAGGCAACTCACTCACTCATGCAATCTCACTCTCTCACACTCCCCCTTTCAATTGTTAGGCTGGGAACCCATAGATGTGTATGTGTGTCTGGGCTGAATGTGAAAATCAAATATTTATATTTGATTCAGGAGAGAAAACACGGTTAAGTTTACGTGTAAGACTATAGAAAGGAAGCAGCCCATACATGTTGTCGTTGCTAGGCTTTTTAAGGAACGTATTCATAGAATTCATTCTAAGGGATATGCATTGATACATGTGCTATTTTGCCGATTCAGTGTTAGTTTGCCTTCATTTATGACTCGCGAACTAAATAGGACATATTCAGGACAACTGGCCCCCGCTCAGTTGATGTCAATTGGCGATTTTTCACGTGCATACCGGATCTGAACGATGCGTATGGAATCCCAGCTCAAATTGTTCTTGAGTGACTTGCTGCACCGAGAACAGTTACCAAAAACACTTAGCAACTTCGCAAAACTCCTTTAATTGTTATGTTATGATTATATACATTTCTCTTTTTTTCTGGAATCATTAACTCACTCTCTCACCCTCCTCACCCACCTAACAATCACATCCTTCTCACGCAGCTCTCTGCAGAGAAGAACGCACCAGCTCGAGGCGCAGCTCGCAGAGGCCAACAGCCGCATCGAGGAGCAGGCCAGGAGCAATCAGCAGCTGAACTCCAACAAGAGCCGCCTCACCCAGGAGAACAACGACCTGAGCCGACAGATTGAGGAGTCCGAGAGCAGCGCCGGCCAGCTCGGCAAGGCCCGGGCCCAGCTCATGGCCCAACTCGAGGACCTCAGGAGGCAACTGAGGAAGAGACCAGGGTAAGGAGAATTGATCGAGTGTGCCTTAAGGAATTTTTTTTTTCATGGTGAGGAAATGTGTCCGCATTTCCATTTATCTTTGTTGAATTTAGTTTTTTCAAACTGGTTTAGAGCCACTTTTGATTTTATTTCTCTGATTGTTGCAACTGTTATGCAGAAATGTTAGAATAGAAATAATTATGCAATATTTTCCAAATTGTTTTTTCGTTCTATTGTCACCCATTATCACCAAAATGACCTCAATGCGCAGAATGTATGTATATTCCTCTGTAGCTGCATCCTTTCAATCATTTCATTTTTTTCTCTTTTCTTCTTTATGTAGGCCAAGCTGAGTCTGTCTAATCAGATGAAGCAGATGCAGAAGAACTGGAGCAGTTCGCGAGCAGGCAGAGGAGGAGGCCGAAGGTCGCGAGGAGGCCCAGCGACACCTGGCAAAGGTCAACGCCGAGCTCAGCGCCCTCAAGGCCAAGTTCGATGGCGAGGCTGTGCAGCGCGCTGAAGAACTCGAAGAGGCCAGGTACGACAATTACTGATAAATGATGAGAAAGTCTGAAACAGTGGTCCTAGTAGTTCTCTCGATTCTGGCTCTTTGGAGCCACAAATAAACGGCGCAGTTTGATGCCAGGTTCAGGTTACACAAAATATTTTCAAGATGGTATTTCATCAGAAAAAAAACGGTCTATTGACACATAGACATATGCCTGTTACATTCTGTCATAATGTGGTTGATGGTCTCCTATTTTAGGAAAGAAATTGTCCTTTAAAACCATATGAAGAACCTGTCGACTTGCTGTTCACACCTACGAGGACCAATCACTTATTTCGTCTGCCACTTCATTATTAGTTAGTATCCTGAAGGTCAAGAAATTGTCCTCTTAGACAATATGAGGAACCTGGAATGGAACCCATTGACTTGCTGTTTACACTAGTGGACCATAACTTTTCATTGCTGTCACTTCATTATGCCCACTGTAATTGTCACATGCAGTGCCTAATATCTGTCTATACGAGTCTGCACATGGTCGTGATAGTTCCAATCGGGTAGTCGTACCTCCGAGTGGGTTCCAACCAATCGGGTAGTCGTACCTCCGAGTGGGTTCCAACCAATCGGGTAGTCGTACCTCCGAGTGGGTTCCAACCAATCGGGTAGTCGTACCTCCGAGTGGGTTCCAACCAATTGGGTAGTCGTACCTCCGAGTGGGTTCCAAGTTGCAGCTCTGCCAACTGAGCAATACTGAAAATCTGAGGCCTTCCACTCACTCCCACGAGTCGTAGGGTAACATCCCTTCCATGCCTGGCATTGTAGTTTCAACAAGGGGGGGTTGAAAAACAAATCTAGGACTCCTTTGATCCAAAGCCCTAAAACGCAAACTGGTCCAGATTGGCTAATTACGCCGACCGTATTTGCTGCCGCGACGACAGTACATTCCGGCCCACCCCACCTCCTCACTTCCCTTTTCAAAGGTCACTGATACTGTAATATGATGAAAAAATCCCTTGTGCATTTCCGGTCTGTGTAACTCACTAATGATTCTCACAAGGTCCTAGAGCATATTATTCACTCGAGTATTATGCAACATTTGATGCTCCCGCGATATTGACTGATGTGAAACCCAGGATTCGTTCAGTAATTTTTCTAGTAAAGAGGTGTTTGATTGCGGAGAATAACACAGGACGTAAATCCAACAATGTGAATTCCATTGTCCTAATAGTTTGAACACGGAATTAACAACAGTGAATCAATTTGTTTGTGAGCGAGAAAAACGTGTGTTGCAGAACATATTGTGCTGTGTTCTTATTATATTATTATTTACGAATGACTTGATTATACAAGTCTTGTCATAAAATATTTACAGTGGCACGGTGTTGTGAATAATTGGGACATGCGAATTGTAATGCTCATAAGTAGGAGTCCCAACATCTTGTTTCCGTTGGAGCTGTTCCTGCGAACTTCAATTCGGTAGAGAGGACCCCCCAATTACACTTGTCATTCGGGTAAACCAGGGGGTCCGTCCAAGAAGACTCCAACCCTATGTAATTGTACAGCACGGGTGTGTGATGACCTACATGCGTTTATGCATACCTTGAACACAGGTCACACCCACCCCCCCACTGGCCGAAGTGTTGAATTTCTATGGCCTTTCCGTTTCTGCAGGGGTGGAACCAACTATCAGCCAAGATCTGTTTGCTTTGACCTGGTCATTGAATCCGCAGGATTTTATGTGACTCCTTTGACAATACCTTCGCGTCTTCGCTCAGTATTAAAGGAGTATGGGATCCCGCCCCCGCCCCCCCCCCACCTGTCGGCCCCTTATGTTTTCACCCCACATTACTCAGTTCTTTGTTCACTGAGGGAGTTGCACCTTGTCTGTGATCCGACACTCCGCCATGTTCCTTCTCATAAACCAAGTACTTTTTATTGTGCTTCTTGTCGGGTATTTCGCTTCGTGATGACACTAGCGTTGCATCTCGTCTCGCCATCCTTCAAACTATCCACCTTGCTAAACGTTAGTTACTGGTAACATCCTAAAACTATTGTACGGAACGTAGTTAGAGTCGTTACTTCGTTACTCCTTATTCCGACCGTGGTGAAACTATACCGTGTGTTGATATCAGGGGCGGATCCAGGATGTTCAAAAGGGAGGGTCCTCCAATGGCCCGGCGGGAAAATGGCACAGTCACCAAATGTCGTTCACCTCACCCTACCCCCCACACGACGTTCCATCTCATTTTTCATTCCACTTATTTCTACAATTTCTCTCGAAGGTCTGCGTTTTTGCCCGATTTTTTTGGGGATCCCCTTGAGGGGACTGATCGAAGCTATCGGACACCCACCCCCCCTGTTTTGCGCTTACCCTCACAGGCTCCATGATGGGGAAAGGAGGGGGGGGCTCCCGATGGCCGACCGTGCATTAACATGACCCGACCACCGTCTATCATGTGGGAGGGGGGACGGGCCGTCACCACCCACCCCTCAAGCCTTGAGAGGGGATGCTAGTGCATTTCGTTCCCCCCACTTTGACCAGTGCTTCCGTAATACTTGTATTCGACTATTCGTAGGTCAAATGGACTGACTAATGACCTGCGTGGTCGGACATATGCACCTTTCAGTATGAGGTGGATTTACAATAAGTTAACGAGAGCCAGCAATGTGCGCGAAAGCGCGCCAAATTTTCTGGAACGTTCAACACGGAAGAGTCCTATATGGGAAGATATTGTATGATCAACCACGACCATTTTATCCCATGATAGTGTAACACCTAAACCCATCCGCTACACAATAACGTGTCCCAAAACGTGAAATAATTTAGTTGGAATAGAATTCCATAGAGGGGATGCCTGCCCGCATGGAGAGCAAGTTACAAACAGTGCGCGCGAAGCGCGCAAATTTTTTTTGGTCTGACAAACGGAAAGAAAACAACCAAAGGGACCCGGGTTGTCCTATGTAAAGGGTGGCATTCAGCCACAGATGACATACACATCGCGAGGGAAGCAGTAACACCCCCCTGTGTGTGTGTGTGAGGGGGGGGGGAGGTGGGGCGGGTGGGGGGGTCCCCGACTCCTCAAAAGCCGTCTGGATCTACGTTATTGATAGAATTCTAGTATTTTGAAAAAGCCTGAACCAAAGAGGGGGGGGGGGGGGGGGGTCCGACCCCCTCGATCCGCTACTGGGGCATATGTATAGAAGGAGAATAGCCCATAAGGCTGGGATTCCATAAGCGGGGCTGGGGCTGGAGGTGAAAATCCACACATTTACGAAAACTAATGTTTGTTTCAGAAGAAGAAAAATACTTGTTAAGTTATGCGAAAGACCAGCCCCCATCGAACACGCAGCAGCCACTTTTCACACTATTGCTTGTTGCTTGGCTTCTTAAGAGAGATATTCCACTAGGAATTCATTCATTCATCCCGCAATTGCAGGTCCTCACCCCAAGGTTAATAAACGCATCCGCTACGCATGGTACATGTGCTTCGCCTATTCAGCGTTTGGTTGTGCTTCATTTAGGAACCTCTGCCAACTAAATAGAACATATTGGCAGCAATAGTCCCCGCTCAGTTCACCGTCAAATTGGCACATACGCATCTATGAATCCCAGCCTTGAATCAACGGACAGCGATCGATAGGGGCTTACGTCTGCATCGTGATTTGAGAGGAAAGAGCAGATTATTGGCCATGGCTAAGCGTATCTCACAGAACTAGTTTGAACCCATTTTGGTCAATTGTCGATGAGCAATCGACCGTAAAGCACTCGCAATCGGTGACCATATTTTTTTAGATCGCACTATGGAGAAATTACAACAGAGGTGAACAGGGGGAATGCTTCATTGGTTTATACCATACGTTCTCCACAGTCAGTGAACAGCCCCTCCAAGAATACGAAGAAACCACAGCTCTGTGGAAACCTCAAGCAACCCCCCCACCACCCCCCATCGAGTCGACTTCGCCAGCCACACTTCAACCGTTGTGCCGAGCCAGAACCCGGACAAATAACCCCCAGACATGAACTCTCGCAGGCTTTTGACACACCCTTGTGTTCTACCTCGTCCTCCTTTTGTCTCGCCTGCATGAAATTCGGAAGAAGAGACTAGTGGTCACTCGGCGTGGGTGTGTATGTGTGTGTGGTTGTAATGAACACTTTCTTGTTAGCAGGATTGCTAACGATTGTATGACGACAATTTGTGTGTCCCACTAGCCCACCCCGGTGGTTGGGTTTGTTGTACACGATTCTGATCAGATTTGGGGCCAGAACACAAGTTTCATTGAGTTGGGGCCCGCACCAATAGGGCCTACCACCAATTCATGTAATTTTTCCCAACCCGTACCAAAGAACAGCTCGCCCGAACCGACAAGCAGATTACGCAAGAACCGTATGTGCACTACAGAGAGGAACTATTAGATTTTCAGCCTAAAAATGCTGATTAAGTGTGTCCTAAAGTGAATAATTTATGCGAAGTTTTCGGATTCGCACGAAACTTGTGGATGGGTCTTCCATGGTTCCCGGGAAATCTAAAAGTGCAGTCGGGGTCACTGGAGGTCATTTAATGTTCTAATTTGCAGAATTTATGGAATTTTCCAAAAACTGGGTAAAGTGATCACGTTTGATCCTGATCAATTTTAAAAAAGTACCGCTGGGGTCAGGAGAAGTCAGTGTATGTGCCTAATTTGCATTATTATTCCAATTGCCAACTTGTTAAGAATTTAGCCAAACTCAGTCGGTATGGTTCGTTAACATTCTGGAGGTCTGATGTTTTGATGTTCATGAATTGATTGAATCCATCCATATAATAGCTTCTGTTAGAATCACGCACTTAGGACCGAGTCAACCCTAGCTCCTGTGACCATTTACTGCGGTTATGGAGCGAAGAGGGGGGGGGGGTGACGCAATCGAACGCAATTACGGGACTTTTGTATCAAGCGTTTTCCACCTTATGGTCAGTGATTTTGGGCATTCTTAGCAACCCCCACCAACTTCCGGTGTTATCTGTGAAATATTGTGCGGTTCGGTTGAACATAGAGCACAAAAAGCGGGAGTCAGAGACCAATGAAGAACAAACTAGGTGGTTGTTCGTGTAGTGAACAATACGAACCACCGATCGCACAAACAGGCGAGACACTTTTTGGCGATCGCCTCGTTAAGATACCTTGTCACTATGAAATGGTATGCCAAGACATTCTGTTCTCCTCCCCCCCCTCGGATTGCCAGGGTGCATACACTGGGTTTCGTCTGATTCAACCGTCCGACACTTGAGCCAGGTCCAAGTCCTACCCAAAACTTATTTCCCACACCTCTTGGCCACCCCGTGGTAGTTCTAGGAAGTACGAAACGCACGCCAACATTTTTCTTGAACATGCCGCTGAACCCTCCGTTTTCAGTGCCACTTCAACAGTACACAATTCACGGCACCCAACGACGCCACCAACGACAGACACAGTCCCCAAATCTTGCAACAGCCAGGAAATATCCAAAAAATGACGAGCACGCCTCCCACTTAAATTATATCAGACAGCCAATGGTGGGTTGCACCTCTACACGCACAGCCGGCAAACATGAAAGCTTTAAGAGCAATGTTGTTTCAAACAGCACAAAAACAGTGAATCTACATCTGGTGACCTACTTCGGCCTCCATTTGACCTATGACCTTGTGACATCGTGGTCAATTTTTAGGACGACCCGAACTCGTCTACCCAATGTCAAAGACAACGAACCAATAATAAATAGATTACATGACGTACTAATCACGACAGACCCATCACACGCTATCTTCAGCTACGTCCTCTGCCAAAAGGGTAACGGCCTACAGTTTCCCCAAGGCTTCAAGGTAGGGGAAGGAACCCCCGAATGAGAGTAAAAGCATTTGGACAACTCATCAGGAGTCTTAATAAGGAACATACCACCCTGAATAATTGCAGCCGCCACTACAAACCTACCCTTTTATGACATTTAAGTTTTCATGAAAAATATTCACATCGACATGAGCACATACCTGACATATCAGCCATATCGCATGTACAGTATTCAGAGGTTGTTGCAGAAAATGCTTTTATTTGGCAGTTTTTGTCTATAATGACCTTGAAATGACATTGATGACCCACAACACCGGATTTTCATGGGCACCACCAATTGTACCCTGCACATAGACATCAAACCCACTACCCCGACATTATGTCCCAAAATGTCAGGCCTATTGCACCCCCACTACAGCTACAATAGAAGTTGTGCACTATATTAAATTCAACAACAGCATCTATACATAACCAAACAAACTGCCACACGAGCATCACAACCAAACCATGAACCTCTCAGATGACATGCACAGTTCTTATGAAAAAAAAAAACACCCAACAATCTTTAACGACAAACGAATTGGAACCAGGCCCCACCCAAAAGTCTCTGTACTCAAAAAGGTATCAAAATCGACCTGTGGCACCCTGTAACTGGCCAGGTGTCAGATCGACAGACCCACGAGGAGGAAAGACAAGTTGAGACGAGCACAAAGCATCTATAGGAAGACAGGGCACACAGATGAGTCACAATATCCACAAATTGACGATTCCTTTGCCCCTGTAACTCCTAAATAAAGTTTCTTAAGACCTTGAATTAGACCTTGTCACGGGGGAGGAGGGCGGGCCGTTTGATCCACTGAACCAAAATTTACCATGACAAAATCTCTACGAGCACCCCAACTGCCCTCATTTCAATCATTGTTGGCCTTTTAACGAAACAGTGTGAATTTATGCAAATCATTCACATTAAAGACTTTCAGTGACCTGGACACTGTTGTTAAAATTATTGGAATTGAAAGGTTAACCCCACCTTGTAACATCTCCACAAGAAAGTTTCATGAGGTTTCAACCAACTTTGAAATCTGCATAAATTATGACAAATTGACTAGTTAAATTTTCTACAACAGCACAATAGCAAAGACTTACTAGGCGCAAACGTGTATAGTCTAGTCGAGGCAGTGACGGGCTGCAGGAATAATTAATACGGAATGTCAGATGAATTTGGCGTTATATCGGGACCCACTTTTTTTTTCTTACCCACAATATTTTGGTAAAGGTGTTTAATGAAATCATTGAAAAAAGTTTCACTTCTCGGAGGACCCGTGGCAACCTCCGAAGTAGGGTTACCTAAAACACTATTAGTACCGAAATCCCTAACTGGAATCGTTGAAGAAGTTCCATCAGCCTTTATTTCTGTCCTCCTTTCCGACCCAAAACACCGATGTACTCATCATGGGGGAACACACACATACAAGTATGAGCTGGCTCCATACAGTTGGGTCGACTGTCGTGTTTACAAGCTGGGACGCTGGTGTACATACGACAACACATACATACACACGCACACACGTCATGACGGCATAGGAATAAAAAACAAGATGAAATAACAGTGAGAACGTGGACAGCGAGTCACAGCATACAATGATACTTCAGCAGGATAATATACAATCCATAATAACAACAGTAAATGCTATGCATGGTCTTTTAGAAGGGATTTTTCATCCCAAAGTAGCATTTCTGTTACCTATTTTAAAGACAACAAATAGGCCTACTACATACAAAATTCAATTTGAATTTTATTCACAACAGATCCTTGTGAAGCAAGTTATTATATATATATATCATATATATATATATATAATATATCTATATATATTATATATATAATATATATACCTATATATATATATATATATATATTATAGTATATATATTATAGATAGATCTCTATTAAAGCCAGCATGCACATTTTTGTGGAATTCGTCCAGAATCTTTGCTTAACACACAGCCGAGACAAAAAGCTATTGTGGGAAACTACCATAACATTTTGTACACGATGATACAGTGAGCTCTCCGACCTACCCTACGCAGTGCCACTCTTCTGTGGAAGCTACTCCCCCTGAGGTTACTATGATGGCTTGTATGAACTGACACAGGCTGAATGTTTTCTGAGTACCTCCTGTACCTGCCCTGGTATGTCCGAACACTGGGCATCCTAGTACACAACCCTAACAAAGAACAATACACCCTTTTACAAAATACAAACAAAAACAAAACACCACAACACCCCAAAAAAAAAACAAAAAACACCAAACACACACAACAGACCAAACACAAACAAACCAACACAACAACCACAACAACACACACCACAACAACCAAAACACAAAAAACAACAACACACCACAACCAACACCACCCCACCACACACACCCACCAACCCCACCAACACCGCACACACAAAACACACAAATAGACAAAAAGGACCACAAAACACCATAAACAATAATGAAATGCTCCCAGATTGGAAATTGCACAATCCCTTTCATTTTTATGGATTCCCAATCACACAATTCTTTGACGATGCCCCACAACCCACCTTTTTTCACAGAGACAACTGAGTGCAACCCCCCCCCCGCAGCCTACCACCCGCCTCTTCCACACCCTGGAAATCCGTGGACGCACCAAACCGGACTCTCACACCCCCCCGTGTCTTACTTCTCCGAAAATAAACATTTGCTATGTGCATGAAACCCACCTTGAACATGCAGTCCTGGTGTTATAATTGGAAATATATATTAGGCCAGTAACAAAAACTACAACCAACTTGAGTAGCCACCCAACCGTCCAATCTACTGTACAAGGAGTTCGCACCGCGAGACAAGACCTCCGCAGAATCCTAACACCAAAATCCGACACCGCAAACACCACAGACACCTTGCACTAATAGCCGGCAAACGCCGTGTCTGTATACTTACCGTTACTGCGAACCGTCCAGCCCACACTGCACCTATGGAGTTGAGATAAACTAGTCAAATCCCTACTCCACAACGCCATGTGTTTATGTGACCTTTTTCGCATATTAGCGAGTCAGCCCGATAACTATAATGAAACATTCTTTCTTCAACTTTATTAAACCTCGTTCTAATAGTGGGGCTCAACTCAGTAAATGAAGGGACTTGGATCACCCTTGGGTCCATTCAGCAGAATTATTCACTTTTCTCAACAGTTCATTCCAATCGACATTAGTAGTACATTCCGTAATTATCTTAAAAAAGGCGTTTCATCTGAGGATCGATCATCTCTAACTATAAACACTGCAACATATTCACTTGGGATAATAGGGAATTCTACTGAGGTCATAATTCGTCCCTGTGTAGAGAGGACAAAAAAACGCGCCGTCCCGGAAGTGGTGTGGCCTATCAGCCTTTGGGCTTGCAATTCAAAGTTCAATCTAGCCTCATGCCAATCCCCCATCTACAAAATTTATTATGACTCCCTGTTGAACACGTAGCATTTATACGTCACAGATAGACCGGGTGATCTCTCTTGTCCCAGGTAATGTCCCTGCCTGAAACAACTCAATGCTTGACAACATAGAAAATGAGGGACATGGAGTTAGCTCAAAGAGAGACAGCGACAAGGAGAAAATTATCAGACTGTTTTGCAACTTCGACATAGTAACCATGTTGCTGAGTCTGCTGGGAAGGAGTCCCTCAGAAGGACCTGATCTTAGGGAGGGACAATTCGAAATGGACAGAGAGCCGGCATACATCACCCCAAGAATCACAATCACGAGTGAACATGTAATAATATCTAAATGCTATATGCGCTTCCGCGTGTCAAAGCGCTTCACAGGAAACCCGTACACCTGAACCCCCCACATCGATAAAGTTCTGTTCACTCGCGACACACCATCTCAAGCCAACAACACGCACCATTTCATCGTGTCCCCGGGGGACTTCCCAATCGGGTGCAGCCACATACGACGCCCGCCAACTACTAAAACACCTGGTCCCTATTTTACATGTGGGGGAAAGTGCGGACAGTTGAGGAGACATGAAACTGTCTAGGAGAACGGGCCACTCCGGCGCAAAAACGAAAAAGCCAAAACCGACCACAAGGGCTTGAGGGGTTCGAACTCGCGATCACAGGATCCAATCTGGAGCTCTGCTGGTGATTCCATAATTGCCCCAACATATTGACTGAGAGCATCACACATTTATACGAGTGGTACGGCCTCTCCTGCATGTCACCAAGCAGCTGTAATCGTGTAGGAGCCGACAGAGGCGAACAAACAATAGATCTCTTTCACTGTGACCACTGATCTTACCTTATTAAAAGATCATTTACTCCTGGTATGGTTGATTCATGATGATCCACGAGTTACTGATCGGTTCAAAAAAAACCAAGAAAAACCATTAAGGAGGTAAGCCACACAGTGCTACCTGCATAATAAGGCCGATATGGAAGCTCTGAGGAGGGATCTGCAGGTGTCTGGGCAGAATCAGTCACGAAAAGTATGACGAAGCTGGCACAAGATCCCCAGTTGAAATAATACATGGTAGGAACCGTGGCTGGAAATCATGGAGCAGTCGACATGCGCATATTGCCAGTGAAGAGGATCGCAAACGTACTGAAAAACCCGGGATCTGGAAAAAAGTCTAGCTTATTTCTAAACGCAAACATACTCTGCTTTAAGCACCCAGTAGGACATATACACTGATGATCCCCATGAATGCAATTCGAAGACCAGGAGCCGGGGGTGGAACGTCGCCCATAAATGATACCAACAAGATGCCTATCAGAACCAGTTCAACTATTAGTTACTGATGCGCCCAAACGAATTTGGTTCTTGGTATTGATTATACAGGTAGGCTACTCTCGGGGAGAGGGGAGGCCCAATTTGGTTGCACGAAAAAATATGGGAAATACGGAAATCCTGAGTGCTTCACTGCACTCCCCGGAGGTCGTATTTTTGGGTAAAACATCCCTTCCATGCTGTATTGTAGTTCCACCAAGGTGGTTGAAAAACACCAATTAGGACTCCTGTGATCCCAATGCCCAAAAACGCAACTGGTCCAGATGGCTCCTGAACGCAGCGTAGCAGCCACCGCACGACGAGCTGTATGTGCGCCGCGGCCAGACATGGCTAAATCTCTCATTCCCAGGTTCCCAAGGTCACTTATACTGGTCACTACAACACTGCAAACATGAACCCAGTATATGCATCCCTTGTTAATTTCCGTCCTGGTCACTCACTGATTGTTCGTCCCATTAAGGGTCTGAGCATATATTCACTCGAGTATAGCAACGATAGCAGACTAAGCACACAGTGCTTGGGGAAGAGTCTGAAGCAGGGGACTTTCCGATACCCTTCATTTACGGGGGGAGTGCCTAGGAACGGGAAGCTGTACAGTGATTGAGAACAGCACTATTTAGTAGTTTTCACGTTCACACGTTGTTTTTTTTTCTTCGGAGAGGCGTCCTCGTAGAAAGCAAAAAAGCGGAAAGCGCCACATAGTTGGCGCGGAGCGTACAAAGAAAAATTCCGATGGCAACCCCCCCCCAAGAAGCCGGAAATGACCTTTCCCGAGCGTTTTTTTGGCTTCATTTGTAGCTTTCAAATCGGGGGGCATTTGTGATAATCAAATTCTGAAATCGGTTGAAAATTTTAACTTTTGTCAAGACCTCGTCTCATCGCTGCCCGGACTTTTTTGGCCATAATATTCAATATTTGTGTTCGGACACTTACTGTCCACCAGTGCGCGCGAAAGCGCGGAATTTTCTGGTTTTTACCGACACATTCTGGAAAAAACAGGGGGTTTCACCAGACAATTTGAGACATTTCGCTATCTTCAGCTCTACGTCCAACCATGAATGACGTCAGTAGCTTGACCTGAGGAAACATGTGTTGGAAATCGAAGCAAGAGGTGAGCGAGAGTCAATTGCAGCGAGACCAGACGTTTGCCTACGCCGTTTCAAATCGGTCGCTATCGGGGAGGAGGGGGGAGGGGGAGGACACGGCCCGGCAGCTAATTGAAGCGGTTCAAAGCAAAGTTAAACAAAAGATACGAGGTTGCTGTACGTCACTTTCCCCAGGAGACCCCAGGAGAGCCAACTAGGATGAACCAGTCACAAACAACCTGTATCATTTCAGTATCACCTCCAACCAACAGTACTAAACACACCAAATATGAAAACCTACACCAAAGGGGCCAACAACACTGCGGCACGGTAGAATTCACGCAACAGGGTGAGGTGATGACGGGCAAACAGCAATACGGGACAGAACCTCTCCATACTAGTACACGCGGACGCCGAAAATTTTTCACTATCATCGCATTCGAAGCGCATTTGTCACAATTACTGCCTTTCTTGTGATATTTTCGTTGTGTTTGCCAGATCCATCAAACTGGTAGGTCGAATACGGACTCACAGAATCTTTTTTTTTCGAAAAGCACAAATCTCGTTTTTTTTTGGGGAACCGCGCGGGGCACCATGCGGGGGGGGGCACAGGTTTTTCGACCGCCACTGGGTATTGGGAGGCCCTGTGAGAGTTAAGTTTTGGTATTTCACCGTGATGATGGGGTTTATGGAGGTTTTATTTGCACAAATGTTCTGTTCTATCTCTCCATCTCACATTCTTTGGGGTTAGTTCGTCTGATCCGTGTGCGGATATGGGGAGGGTGATGTCACTTCCCTTTTCAAAGGTAATCTTGATCCTGGTATATGATGATCATCCCTTATCACCCTTTTCCGCTGTGTAACTCAATAATGTTCGGCCCAAGGTTTTCCGAGCATATTTATTTCAGCTCGAGTATTTTGCAACATTTTGATGCTCCCTCGATTATGGGACTGATGAACCACATGGATTCAGGTTCAGAATTTTCGTAATAACGAGGTTTGGATGCGAAATTGATGTTTAACACAGGACGTAAATATCGGTACTATTGTTTTGTTTTAGTTTGTTCTTCATGTCCGAAAATATTTGGAACACGGAGGAATTTAAAAAACACCGTCTGGATATCAAATTGTTGTGAGCGAGAATAACGGTCCTCGGTTGCAGAAACCTATTGTGCTGGTATTTTATCCTTAGTATGGGTAAGGCTAAATGCTTGAGTTTCCAAGTCTTGTCATAAAAGATTTAACACCCCGCTAATCTGACAGTGCACAGCACGGTTGGTGTGAAAATAATTGGGGACATT
Organism: Sclerodactyla briareus; assembly: GCA_026419785.1. Lineage (NCBI taxonomy): Eukaryota > Metazoa > Echinodermata > Holothuroidea > Dendrochirotida > Sclerodactylidae > Sclerodactyla > Sclerodactyla briareus. The sequence goes on along the minus strand of JAODTK010002366.1, from coordinate 36,966 downwards.
GCAAATTGTAATGCTTCCATACGTAGCGAGTCCGTAACGGCCACGGAAAATTCAATGAGCTTAGCCAGTTGTGTAGCTTCCTGCGAACTTCATTCGGTCAGAGAGGAGCTGCACACCCCCCAATTACATTGAGTCACGCAACGGGTGGTCCTAAACCAAACCAGGGGGTCCGGCCAAGACTCCAAACCTATTTTTTAATTGGTAAATCACGGGTGAATACATGCGTTTACTGCATTACTGACACAGGTACACATGGCGAACAACAACCGGTTGAATTTCTTATGGCCTTCGGTTAACAGAGAACGGGTGGAACCCAACTATAGCCAGCAGATCTGGGAGTTTGGTAATCTTGGATTTGTAGAGTTGTGTGTGGATCAGAGTAGGTAGGCGGTCCGCAGGATATGTGACTTCCTTTGCAATATTCTTCTTCCGCCTCAGTATAAGGACGTATGCTGGCTGTAATGTGGTAAGACTCTCAGTGTTCGGGCGCTCCAATACCCGCGTGACCTTTTACCCCGCTAGGCAGACAGCGAAGGCCTGTGACTCGGCCCCCACCTAGCTGTTCGTGATCGACACTTACGCCACTCCGGACACCTTCTCACAAAACTTATTTTTTACTGTCGATTCTTAGCTCAACGAGGTTATTTGAGGTAGCAGCACCGACCGTGATGGGGCACACTCGCGTGTCATTCTCGTTCTCGCAACCTTCAACACTATCCACCTTGTGACAAACACGTTAGTTCCTCCGTGTAAATCTCAGCCTAGTGTCCGGTAAACGTACGTTAGCGTCGTTACTCTCTGTTACTTCTATTTCCGCAAGTGAGAGCCAACTGAAAATACCGTCTCCCATCACGTGATCAGCTACAAGGGCGGATCCAGGCTGTTTCAAAACGGAAGCAAGGAAGGCGTCCAATTGCCACCCCGACCAGCCCCACGGCGAACCGCACACACAATGGCAGTCCACATTGTCACCTCACCCTACCCCACCACGACGTTCATACCATTGTCATCACCTTATGTTACAATTTTCTCTCGAATGTCTTCTTTTTGCCCGAAACATTTTTTTGGGGATCCACCCTTGAGTGACCGATCGCAGCGATCCGACACCCCCCCCCCTGTTTGCGATAACCACGCCACCGGCTCCCCATGATGGGCACGGAGGGGGGATCCCGATGGGGGTGCATTAATGAGCGTCTATCATGTGGTCGGGGGGAAAACAGGGCGTTCACCTCACGGTTGACCCAGCGGGCACATGCTAGTGCATTTCATCCCCCAACTTTGACCAAGCTGCTATTCCGTTCATACTGTATTCGACTATTCGTAGGTCAATGACTGTACTGACCTGCGTGGTGGAAACTCGAGGTCCATCTGAGCAACACCCCAACCCTTTCCGTATGAGGGATTTACAATACGTTCCGAGAGCGGCAATGTGCGCGCAGACCCGCGCCACCTTTACCAAGGCCAAAGCTTCCCCCTGAAGAAATGTACACCTAATGCGACAGATATTGTATCTCATATTCAACACCTTCAACAGTATCCATCAGATAGTTGGAAACACCTCAACCCCATCCGTACACAAATAACGGTCCCAAAACGTGAAATTAATTTTATTTTGGAAAAAAATAGAATTTCCAATAGGGGATGCTGCCCTGATGGAGAGCAGTTTACAACAGTGCGCGCAGACAAGCCGCGCAATTTTTTGGGGTCTCAGAACATTCTAAAGGGCGCCGTGTCTATGTAAAGGGTGCATTCAGCACAAGATGACATACATAGCGGGAGGGTGGTGTGGTGTGAGGGGGGGAGGGGGGGAGGTGGGGGGGGGGGGCGTCCGACCTCCTCAAAAGCGTCTGGTCTACATTATTCATTAGAATCCTTAGTATTTGAAGAGCTCTGAACCAAGGGCGGGGGGGTCCGGCCCCCCCTCTGTATCCGCTACTGGCATTATGTATAGAAGGGAATAGCCCATAAAGGGCTGGGATTCCATAGATGCGTATATGTCCGGGGGCTGGCGGGTGAAAATTCACACTTTTACGAAAACGAACGGTGTTTAGAAGAAAAATCTGTAAGTTTATGCGGAGACTATGAAAAATGCAGCCAGCCCTCTTTCATTGTCGTTGCTTGGCTCTTTCTTAAGGAAGATATGCCTAGCCACAACCAAAGATAGAGCCCAAAACTATCCCCCACTCCATCACAAGATGCCGGTAATTACGCATCCGCTACGCATGGGACATGTGTTATTTCGCCGCACTATTCAGCGTTCGTCGCGCGAGCATGCTGTCATTTATGAACCACGCTCCCACCACCTGGGCCCACACCAACCACCAAGCCTAACTAGACATATTATTCCCAAGCAGCAAAGCGACATCCCTGAACCCGTCCCCGCTCAGTTCACGTGAATTGCACTAGCATCTATGGAATCAGCCTGATCAACGGACGCTATCGATAGGGGCTACGTCCTGATCTGATTGACTAGAAAAGAAGCAGATTATTGGCATTGCTAAGCGTATCTCACAGGACGAGTTGAACATGTCAATGCGAACTCCGCGCAATCGACCGTAAGCAACTCGCAATCGGGCACCAATTTTTTTAGATCGCACTCTGGTGAAATTCACAACAGAGGGTTTGTAACGGGGGGATTGCTTCATTTGGTTATACCATAACGTTCTCTTTGAACGCCCTCCAGAATTACTGAAGAAAAGTTGGACCTCATAGAATCGAGTTATTCCGAAGTTTCAAACCGTTTGCGAGCAGAACCCCGGACAACTCCCCCAGACATGAACGTCTCGCAGGCTTTGACACACCCTGTGTTTGACTCGTCCTCATTTTTGTCTCGCCTGCATGAAATTCAGGAAGAGACTTAGTGGTCACTGCGGCGTGTGTATGTGTGTGTGTGTACGTCACACTTTTTGTTAGAAGATTCTAAGTTATGACGACACTTCTGTGTGTAGGCACTGGGGTTGGGTTGTTACACGGATCTGATCCAGATTTTGGGTAGCAGAGTCATTAATTGAGGTTGGGTAATTAGCCTTTCATGTATTTTTTGTTTGAGCTCGTTAGCAAGATTACGCAGAACCGTATGTGCTACAGGTAGATGAACGGATTAGATTTTCAGCCTAAAATAGCTGAGTAAGTGGTCTTTAAATTGCATTAATTTAGTGCAATTTTGTCGGATTCGCCACGCCAAAACTTGGGGATGTGGTCTACCATATGGTTCCCGAGAAATTCTAAAGTGAAGTCGGGGTCACTGGAGGTCATCATGTTTTTAATGTGTCTAAATTTGCACATAATTAGGCAATTTCCACAAAAAAACTGGTAAATGTGATCCACCTTTGATCCTCGATCATTTTAAAAGTACAGTGGGGTCAGTAGGGTCATGTATGGCCTAATTTGAATTATATTCCTAATTCCAACTTGGTAAGATTTCGCCAAACTCAGAGGTATGGTCTGTTAACATTTTCTGGATCTGATGGGTTTGATGTTCATGAATTGATTGTTGAATCCATCATTATAATAGCCCGGTTAGAATCAAGCACTTGGAAACGAGTAACCATAGCTCCTGTGACAAAATTTTATGCTGTTATTGAGAGAAGAAAGAGTGGGGGGGGGGGTGAAGAAATAGAAAGGCAATTAAGGGACTTTTGTATTCAAGAGTAAACTTAATGTCAGTGATTTTGGAATTTTAGGAACTTTCATGTGTTATATGTGAAAATATGTGATTTCGTTGACATGACGATGGTCTGCATGAACTACGTTGGTTGTTTGTGTAGTGAATAATACAAACACACAGATACGCAACCAGGCGAAGACACTTTTTGGCGATCGCCTCGTTAGATACCTTCACTATGAAATGGTTTGCTAAAAGCATTCTGTCTCATCAAAACCTTCAGGATTTGATTTTCGAAAGGGATAATGGGTTAGTCTGATTCCCAGTACGGGAAGCGGTCGTATCTACCTTCTTTCAGTTTGCCCAAACGTGGTGTTCAAAATTACGGGGGTAACATTTTTTCATTCCTTGCCGTAATGAACCCTATCGTTTTCAGTTGCCACTTCAAGGTCCTGCAGGAACGCCAGGGCAAAGTTCAAAATCCTTGTCAGCAGGATATCTTAATGAAGGCAAGGAATTATTAAATTAATATCAGGAAGGAATGTGGGTTGCACATATAGACGAGGTGAGATTTCAGAGCAATGTTGTAATTGTAGTGAAATACATCTGGTGGTGACTATGCGCTCATTTGACCGAATGACCTTGTGACCAGCGTGGTCAAATTTTGCGTGGACGACCGACTCGCTTGTCGCCAACGAACCCAATAAAATTAGATTCATGACCGTATAATTCACTACTAGGACCCATCACACGCTATATTCAGCTACCGTCCTCTGCAAAAGGGTAATACGGCCTAGTTTCCCCAAGGCTTCAAGGGTAGGGGAATGAGGAGAAAAGCTTTGGAATAATCATTGGATTTAAGAAAACATCTGATTAATTAGCCTTAAAAAGACCTTTTATGACATTATAGTTTCATGAAAAATATTCCATCGGACAGAAGCACCATACCGACATACAGCCATATGCGCAAACAGTATTCAGAGGTTGTTGCAGAAAAATGCTATTATTTGCAGTTTTTTGTCTATAAGTGACATTGAAAGCATGATGACATGTTTTCATGGAAATTGTTACCCTTGATGATCTGCATTATGTCCCAAAATGTAAGCTATATTTGCATACAGTCACTAGAAGTTTTTTTTTCAACATTTTCACCTGAATGACCTATGATGGAAGACAGAGTTCTTCATGAAATCCTCCTTTATGTGATTGCACCAGGCCCCCAAAAGTCTCATGTAATCAAACGGTATCAAAATCGACCTTGTGGCCCTGTAAACTTGAAGACCAGGTGTCAGATCGAAGCGGGGGAGGGGGGGGGGAGTCGCACACAGCATATATGTAGCACAAAGCTTCAATCACATATCCAAAATTGACTGTTTCCTTGCCCTTAACTCCTAAAATAAACGTTTTCTTAAGACTTGACCTTTGACTTGTCTTGTGATGGTGTTTGATCCACTGAACCACAAAAACCATGCCAAATCTCTACGAGAACCCTAATGCCCTTCATTGAAATGCATTGTTGGCCTTTTTAACAAACTTGTGTATTTATGAAATCATTCACATTAATTGACCTCAGTGACCTTGACACTGTTTTAAAATATTGGAATTGAAAGGTTTGTACCATCTCCACTAAGGTTCATGGGGATTCAACCAACTTTGAAATCTGCATAAATATGCAAATTGGACTAGTAAATTGTCTACAACAGCCCACAATAGCTATTAGCTAGCCGCAATCGTGTCTAGTTAGTCGAGTGCGGTGGACTGTGCTGCAGAATAATTAAATACGGGATATTCAGCTGAATGTGGAGTTAAGTTATATGGGATTTTTTTTTTTTAATCAATATGTTGGCTAAAGGTGTTTTACATGACATATCTGAAATAAAGTTCACTTCTAGGCAGGAACCCGTGGAAACCGCTGAATATGGGTACCGAAACACTATTAGTAACGAAAATCCCTACTGGCATCGTGAAGTTCAATTCAGCTTTTATGTCATGTCCTCTTTTCCAGCCCAAAACGATAATGTACTCATCATGGGGAACACCATACCAAAGATGCGCTCATCATTCCCGGTTGGGGTCAGGCTGTCGTGTTTACAAGCTGGGACGCTGGGTGTCACATACGCACACACACACCTACCCACGTCACACACTGTCATGACTGCAATAGGAATAAAAAAACAGTTGAAAATAACAGGAGAACGTATGTGTACATCCACTAACTTCAGCGGATAATACAACAATAATAACAACCGTAAACTAGATATGCATGGTCTTTTAGAAGGGATTTTTTCATCCCAAATAGCATTTCTGTCATTAAATACAAAAATGCAATACTAAATTTCATTTGAATGTCTATTCCACAACAGCATACCTTGTGAATTCAAGATATATATATATATATATATATTGATATATCTATATAATATGCCAGCATCCACTTTTTGGTGAGAATTCGTCCAGATGTATCTTGCTTGAACACACAGCCGAGACAAAGCCTTTTGTGAACCTACGTACAATTTGTAACAACGATGATAACATTGAGTCTCCGACCTATCCTACAGCATTGCCCCTTATGTGGAAGCTACTCCCACTGAGGTACTATGATGGCTGTATGAACTGACACAGGCTGAATGTTTTCTTGAGTCCTTAACTTGAACTGGTATTTGCCGAACAATGGGCATCCTAGTAACAATGAATCACATTTTTGGTATGAAATGCTCCCCCTAGATTGGAAACTGCACATCAATCCCTTTCATTTTTTAAGTAGTTTACCAATCACACAATTCTTTGACGAGGACACCCCATTTCATTTTGGTACCGCATCTCCAACACAGACCACCTAGGAACGCACAAAATGCCTTACGTCCGAAGGTGATTAGATTTCAGAAGGGGTGTGGCTCTCATAACCAGAAGTGGTCCATGGGGCCACTAGCTTAATGTGCGGTGTCCCAAAGTTAACTGTTTTAGGCATGCACGACTGGTGGACCTCAACCTTAGTGCGTCTGTTTGGATGATACCGTAGGCTATTTTTACAAAAGTTAAATTTATTGCGCCCGTGCAAATGGCCTGCCAGAGGATCATGAGTCACCAGTATCCTCCCTATGCAGCCCCCCCTGGATTGCATATTTGGATCTTCTTGAGTCGTCTTGAGACATTGTTACTACTGTTCCCATGTACAACCTACACCTAGCATTCTCCCAGGGGCTACTTGATCTAACCCACACTTCCTATATAACATTGAAATCCCTGTAGAATAAAACCAAATTGGTGTATTTTGATACCAATGAAGATCCAATCGACTTGCTCACCATTTTGTAACTTTGTCCCTGCAGAGGGAATTACAAATCTCTGAAAAAAAACCTTTTTGATAAAAACCTCATTTTGAGAAGGTTTTTGTTCTCATTTGCTGTTTCCTTCAACCCAGTTCCATGTGTGACTGTCTCTGCTCGCCAGGCAACGTTTGATCATTCAGTTTAATTTACTCTGATAAGCATCTTCCGTAGAATCTTTCAGTCTGTTCTGTTCCTCTAAAGCATTGTTGCTACTGGTTTCAATCCAACATACACCAAGGCCCTTGCCCAACCTCTCACAATTCATGTTGCCTAATGTACTCCTACCAGCCAAGCCAGTTCTACTGCCATTCTTCACATTCTTCTGCCCCTCCATATTCTACTCTGCATTCCAGGATGCCAAGGCTCTGCTGTGTGGCAATCTTTTTAGAGCCCCGGTTCTCCTCACAGCAAGGACTGCATTCAGCAAGGGGCATTACACCCCCACCCCCCCCCCCCCCCCCCCACCCACACAACTCACTCCATTTTCCAGAACATGTTTCTAATTTTCATGAGGAACTTGAGTAGGTATGCTAGAATATACACACCTCGACAGAATTACAGCAAGCAGTTCTACTGCCATTTTCACATATTCTCCCTCCATCTTCTACAATGCAATTCCAGGATGTCAAGGCTCTGCTGTGTGGCAATCTTTTTAGAGCCGCCGTCTCCTCAGCAAGGACTGCATCAGCAAGGGGCAATGACCCCCCCCCCCCCCCCCCCACACACCACACACACACCACCACATCAGTCCGTTGTCCAGAAAATGTTTACTCAATTCATGAGGTGGGAACTGAGTAGGTATGCTAGAATATACACACCTCGACGAGAATTACAGCAGCAGTTTAATGCCATTTTTCACATAATCTGCCCCTCCATCTCTACAATGCAAGTCCAGGATGTCAAGGCTCTGCTGTGTGGCAATCTTTTTAGAGCCCAGTCTCCTCAGCAAGAGGACTGCATCAGACAGGGGCAATTGGACCCCCCCCCCCCACACATCACTCCAGTTGTCAGAAAATGTTTCTCATTTTTATTTACGAGGAACTTGAGTAGGTATGGCTAAAATATACACACCCCCACGAGAACCTCCAGAGTGTGTATTACAGCTAGATATCTCTGCCAGAAACGATGGTAGCCCATTATTCCATATCAGCACTGCTAACCCTACCTCCTCTGCTTTGTCCATCATTAATGGGAAATGTCAAAGGAATCGAAAATTTGAAAACGAATCTTTTTTGAAAGGTGGAACGATGAGGCCATGAATGTTGGTGGTTTTGAGGCGGCGGTACATGATGGTCCGGTCCCCCTGGGATGAGATGCTGCCCTTCTCCCCCATTGGTGAGTTTCTTTTTCACACCGTGCTTGTCAGTTCCACGTCTGCCGCTCCCTCATGCCAACACCACACCTGAATGAGACCACACCACTCTCCCTCCTTCACTTCAATGACACCAAGCACAGTGACTGTCTCTTACAGGCTTTCGCAAGAGGAGTACTTCCTTCTGGTGGCAGCGGGGATAGCTGTGTTCACGTTTTGTCAGCATGTTCGTGCAGTTCTCACGCAGCCACACCAAGACCTCTTTCAGCGGCCTACTCCATCTTTCATGCTGCACTCCATGACGGTCACTGTCTGCGGGCTGTCGCTACCAGTGCTCAAAGGTTCAGGAGGTATTCTCGCTCCTTCCAAGTGGAGCCGGAGGAGGACAGTCTCTGTATACGATTAGAATGCGGCATAAACAAACGCCCAATGAAACAACTCGTCTAAAAATATAATTAATTTTAAAAATGGTGCCATCACTTCAGCGAGAGGAGGGAGACCTGGTCCAGGAGCAGATAGATCTTGAAAATGGGGTGTGGACCATGCTGCATGAGGTTTTTAAGACATTTTCTGGGGAGGATGTTCGGTTGAGAGCTACTATGCTTATTTCATAGAGGCTACTTATCATTCCTGTGGCAACTGGCAAACAATAGGCAAGGTTGTATCCTGGAGTAGTTCATGAAAAATCCTCTTGCAGTATATTAATGGCTGATTTCATGTTGATGTATCTTTGTGAAGTCAGAGACAGGCCATCCCCAGACGACAATGCCTTCTGTAATACCATCTGAACTGAATTTAATCAAGCGTGGGAGCTGGTTGACGATGAACCACAATCTGGCGAACGCACTCTGACCTACCCCATTGTTCCCCACTCCATTGCACCCCCGCCATATTGCTCCCCTACCCTATTGCTCCCCTACTCCCCTGCCCCATTACTTCCCAACTCCATTGCACCACCCTACCCTATAATCCCTAGCCCATTGCTTCCCTCCCTATTGCTTCCCTACTCCTTGCCCCTACCCCATTGCTTCTCTACTTCATTGCTTCCTACCTCTATTGCTTCCCTACTCATTTCTCCCTACCACCCATTGCTCCCCTACCCCCTTGCTCCCCCTATCCTTGCTTCCCCTACCCCCTCCCATTGCTCCCCTACCCATAATATCGCTCCCCACTCCATTTCATCAACCCTACCCTATTGCTCTGCTACTCCATGTGCTCCCCCTACTATTGCTTTCCTCTCCATTGCAACCTACCCATTGCAACCCTACCCCCTTGCTTCCCTACTCCATTGCTTCCCTACTCCTTGCTTCCCTCATCCATTGCTTCCCCACTCCATTGCAACTCTAACCCATTGCCTCACTACCCAATTGCCTTCCCTACCCTATTGCCTCCTCTTAATTGCCAACCCCTCATGGTGGTGGTGTATTACTGTATGACCTTGACAAACATTTATAAACTAATATTCTCAAAACAGCTTCCTTAGGATAACTATCCAGAACATATTGTCCATTCTGTGACATACAAAGGAGTGAAGGAGGACCCTTTCCTGGACTATGTCAACCTATTTCTCACTCATGTTGTGTGGTCAATCACTAAAAAGCAGGGCCTAACACAGCGGCCTAAAGAATGTTGTTAGTCTTCAGTCATCTATACTTGCATGGGCAAACCATCACAGGTTCAGTCTAGTTGACTCTTTTAACAACCAACTTAGTTTTTCAGAAATAAGAAGGGACAGCTGCATCTTGCAGTTGATCGTGAGCAAGCATGGAGAGGAGAAGGACGGTGAGGCAGACAACTTGTAGATTGGAGGCAATCAATCCAAGAACTGGAACGGAAACACATTATGTTATGCTGAATCAGACAAAAAAACGACTATGGGTTAGTGGTCGGCTTCCTTTAGTAGATAAAATTCTTCCATGCCTACTCTTGAGCAGCGCTAGTAAGTGGGGTTGGGGGGGGGGGTGGATTGTATGTGTCACCTGAGGGAACAAATTGGAAATCCCGAAATTCCAGGCAGATTTGATGTTGAGTATGGAGTGTAGGGAATAGGGTCTACGTAGGGGGGGAAACACTACTGATAATAATGTTGGGGAGATACTTTAGCTGACCACATGCAGGGAATAAAATGGATGACACTGCAAATGGTGGGGAAAGTACTGATATAAAATTTGAAGTGGGAACTTAAATTTGCGCATGAATGCTATGTTGTCATGGGAGTAGTGGTGAGGGGTTTAAGGGTCAGGCTCCTCAAGATGCTGGCACCCCTGTCAGGCCTCACTCTCCCTCCCTGATGGGCCAATCCTGGCACTGTTCTTGCTTGCCTTCCCTTGCCAGTAATGCTGGCAGTCTTTTTGGCTGCCGAAGAAATCTCCGATATAGTGGTCAAGTGATTTCCCTCGAGGCTGGGGTTGAGGAGCATGTTAACAAGCATTCCAGAGACATGTCTGCCATCTCAGAAATAACCTTGGATGAAGGGTTAATAGTTTAATACCTTTCCACATACTTATTTCAACAAGTACAAGGTGCTAAACCCAGTTCTTCATATTTCAAGACAGCAAAAGTCTTCCGCTTCACTTTCCCCTCACGGGCACCAGGCAACTAAAACAAATATCTGCCAACAAGAGGCAATTTTTGTTATTTGCAAAAGTATCAGTTTTGCAGTAGTCACGGCATTGCTTCACACAATGATTTGATTGTTTTATGAATAACAAATTATCAACTGAAATGTTTGATGAGAGCTTTTCACAATGTGGAGAATATCCCTACAGAGAGATTCCATTGAATTGGACAATTTAGACATCAGCATTTGAAACTACTTCCCCATTTTCCATATTCCATCCAACTATCCCTTGTTAATTTTGAATATTCAGCTGCAATGTAATGTCCTGTCCGTGACACTATATCGATGCAATGAACCACACTGTTAAAAAAACAAAAAAACAAAAAACTTGGAACTCCGTATTTTGGTAGATCAATATATGCACGAATAGGATTATTATTTACCCAAGCTTTTGGCAGAAAAAGCATGATGAAGAAGAATATTCACGATAAATTTCACCTTCAAGGCTTCCATGTCCAATTCACGATGGAATGCCCCGATCACTTGTTCGAGTGGCATGAGCAGAATGAGGCACTACGATGATCGTGCTGCTGTCACTGTAGTAAGTCTGCCAGATGGGGGCCATGGCTCCACCAAGTTCTCTCAGGGTGACATCCTTCTTCCTGTCGGCAGTCAGAGTTGTCAGGTTTGTCCCCACCTTGAGATAATGTACAGTAAACAATTGACAATCAATAATTCGCCAGGGGCCCACAATGGGAAATGGATCCGACTAGTACAGTCGGTAGATCTCTGGACTGCAAATCGGAAGGTCACAAATTTGAATCCCAGATAGAGCATTCAGTATTTCTAGTGTGTCCTTGGACAAGACACTTCGCATTGTGCCACCCCACCCAGGAGATAATCGGTGATCTTTAAGGAACCTTCGTACAGGTACAACATCCTGTGCGAAGATGGCAGCAAACAAACCCTTTGGGGAGTGTCAGTGAGCATGTCTGGTTTTCATGATCAAGGAAGCGGTCTGGGTAACGACATCGATCAGTGATAAAAAAAATATACAGCATGAGCATGACAATACCATGATCGTTCTATGAGAAGTCATGCCCTAATACAGGTCTTACATGTAGCACAAATTTATGCAATTTGGGCAAATTTCCATTATTATACACCTATAAAGTAGCACCCATTTTTGTATCATCGCTGAAAAATAATTCCAAAGATATTACAGATGGAGCTAAAACTGAGCTACAATTTGGTATTATGAAGAATTTTCAACAGTTGATGCACTTTCCACAATATATATTTGAGGAGAAACCAAGAGACACAACAACATACCACATGGCTTCTTTATTTCCTGATACTGTACACCAACCAATTATGAATCAGTGTCCCTAATGGAAGCACATCGTTTAATGTTTCTCTAAAAGAGTTGGTGAGTTCCTATTCGAGTGAAAACAGTATACTGTATTATTGTCGATATTATTACTATATACTTGGATTGCCCATAGCAGTTCACTATGTGAATTGGTCTGGGCACCAACAGCAGTCAATGAATCCCTGCTAGCAGCAGTCTTCTCACTGACGAGGCGCGCCACTTATGGCGCTCTGAGGCATTTCGAATAGTGCGCATGGCAACTACTCCGTACACAAAAATTCAATTGCCATGAACGAAGTGCAACGTTAGTCATTGAAGTTTAAGGTATAGGCCAAAGTATATTTGATTCTATTGTCATTAACCATTATATTTCTTCGTATTTCATTGAACTGCCATTTGCACATTATACAGTTGAATTGCAAACTTTTACAAATTAGCACGTAATCCCTTCGATGCGTAATTTTGAACCTGACACTCCAAAAAAGGTACAAATCCACATGCTGCATGGGTCGCTTTATCATGTATGGACTGAATGCTGTTAAAATAAGAACATTGTTGACTGACACCATTTTGCAGTACAGTACAGTACAGTACAGTACAGTACAGTACAGTAGTCTTAGAAGAATATACGTTGCTTAGTGCCTCAAGGTGTGGGAAATGCAGTTTCTGCAATATGGGGGGTCTGCCAAAAGAAAATTTCTCTCATGCCACTCCGTGCCAACCTATGGTGGCGCTCCGCTTAGATAGTAATATCGCTAGTTGGCACTTTCACAAACTACAGTACACGTAGTTGTACTAGTAGCACATGCAAATTCATTTGGCTTGAGGTCACCCCCTCCTCATTGAGCACTCAATTGATAGATGATTGTACTTACAGTGGAATCGTGGTCGGCACTTCTGTGACGTACACTTGGATCTCTTGGAGTTCGAAAAACATGCTTTAAGGAAAAATTCTCTTCCAAGTTTCATTTGCCCCATATTATATAGGCGTACTGTATAGATACATATATTTTTTTTCTCTTAGCATTCTTGGATATATTGTTTGGATCAGCTAAACCCACAACGCAAAGGGGCATGCAGGGTTGTAACTGTAAGTTAGAGAATCGAATGCCAGCATTCTGCTCTCATTTTGTAAAGATTAGTAATGAGCTAACCTATAGGTGTAGTGTGGGTTGCGGCTGCCGTTCCCCGGTCCAATTGGAGGGGCCATTTCCTTGTTTTTTTGTGGCATAATGGGGCATTCAATAAATACCTTTATCGTTTTCCTGGCATTCTGATAGGCCTGAAAAGTTCATTCAGACCATTTTCGAATCGCCATCGAACCCTCTCGTACTGTTGGCAATATTGAATAGGGAGAATTCAAAACTAACCACTTGTCATTGTGTTTGGTAAGGTGTTTCCATAGCAACAATTGAGAGACAATGCATTGTATGGTGGTTTGTTAAGGCATGACAGTTGTTGCTATGGGGTTTCTACACATGGGAATGCTGGTGCTTACAAAATAAAATACCAAAACATTCCATATGTTCGAGCCAGCCAACACGTACTGAACTCTTCACATGCAACACACAGCAACCACAATGAGTGATCTCATAGTTAATTTCAACCTCAATTTCAACCTGTCATCCCCTCTCTGGCGGAAGACGCCCACATCGTTTAAAGACTGGGGACCTCGTAGGAAGTCACTCGATCGCTGCAGAACGTAATACCTGCAACGGTAATACAACCCGTCGTGGTGTGTTGAATATTCAAAAGTAAGGTGAACAAGACTACCTTATTTATTATCCAAGTCCTATTTATACTCCATGTGACAATGCTATTTCGCGAAATCACAAACTCTGACTGTTAAAGTTCCTTCAAACCAGTTCGAATCGCTGTTCGAACCTCTCCACTTTTGCATTCCCCCACTGTCAGAAAAACCTATAGCAACAATTGTTAAGCTGCCATTCTAAATTCCATTTCAGAATGGTTGGAACAAGAGGTCATTACGCTCGATTTGAGATGCTAGAGCCGGAAACGTTGAATGACTTGCGCGCAATTCCTATGCAGAAGCTCGTAACAAGAAGGGGAGACATACGCAAGCATCATTTGTAGGATTGCGTGCGGGCGATTCACCGCCACCTAAAATTTAGCCCTACTGCCGACCAAATTCTGCATTGCGAACAATGTTTTTTGTTGCTTTTTGGAAGCGTTGAAGAAGGCTGGTTTGGACCAAAGCAATCCCAATCCCCCTGCCACCAGGTGATTGCATAAAATTAGCGACATCAAACACCAGCAACCCTTGCGGGCTTCGCACTTAACCTGCTTCTATCTTTGAATGCTAGTTCTGCAGAGCAGGGACAGAGAGGGGGGTGAGGCAGCTGCTGGGTGGAATGATTTCAAGTTTGTAACTGACGTGATGGCAGGATACTGCTCATGCCCCCAACGAGGCCACCGAAAAACCATGCCTGGTATCTAAGAAATGACAAGGAGCCCTAGAAGATGGATGTTTACGCAACAGGGGGCACTGCTTGCCCTGTTGCAACGCTCAAAGCATATTTGAGCCACCGCAACCCGCAAGTGTGGGGCATTATTCAGCGGCCGTCCTCCATCGAAGGCAAGGCTGTCTGGTACGACAACTGGCCCACTGGGAAGGACCACTTGAACCAGGATGAAAAGCATGCATCTTCCTCTGTGTGCTTTCTCAATATCCACGCACCACTGCATCCGCGCAACGGTAATTACCGAACTGAACAACACGGGTTCGCATCCGCACAATATCAACTTGAGTGCCACCGAAATGAATCTAGCATTCGAGCTCTGCACGTGATTCTTCAAGCGTCCAGAAGAGAAGCATGTCTGCCACCTTGTCCGGATGTTTGCTTGTTGAGAATCAAAACAATAACGCACCAACACAATCTAAGCTAAGCCTACCCAGGCTCCACTCCCGAACGTTAGTCCTATCTTAGGGAACCACTGAATCATGTTACCCAGCACGGATGCTTCATCTTCTCTACAAAAAAAAACAAAAGCATGGAGAGAGCGGCAGTCTTCGTAACCACCCACAACATGTCTGGTGTTTCCAGAGCATCTTCTCGAATTGCTCGTTTTCAGTAAAGGTCGAAATTTCATGGAGAAATCAAGCTCGAAACCGCATGCACACTGGAAAACGTCTGAAAATACGATCTTCAATACAACACTCCATTTAGGCCCAATAGTTACACTAAGTTCTGCTTCACGTTAATCAAATGTTGTCACTTCGGTTTCAGAATGCTACGAAATGTCGAAATGCAATGTACTTTTCACTTTGTTCATTTCTCTAGTGAAAAATATGATTCCAATGCAACCAACCTATTTTGAAGTTAATTTTAGTGTTAAAATGTCCTCGTAAAGAGCTCCAAATTTCGTCAACATTTGTGCGCCGTGGAGTCGCGCTAAACAGTTTGCAAATGTTTTTCCAAACTTGTAATTTGCCGATTGTGACGTCCTGGGTTGTTGGAGAGAATTTGTGTTGAACCATTAAAGATGGCGGAAAATGGTCAACAATTCCTCTTGGATGGTCTTTTCTGGCTTTTATTTATGAATGGGGATAACACCAGGGTGCTTCGGCCTCCTTGTTGCATTTAAGACCTCTGATGACGTCATTGTGAAGGCAAAACCCCTCATTCGGCCCGGGGTTTCCAACCTCCACGCTGACGTCTCAATCGCTTAAATGCAACAAGAACCGGTCGGCACCCTCGTATTCCATCCCCTAATCACATTGGGACCACTATAATGTGCACTATACAGTATATGTATTCATCACTACTCGCCGGGCTAAATACCCCTTTTTCCAAGGGGGGTGTGAACTAGCCTTGCGCTACAGGCTTTTAATTACCTGTATCTAAAGCCTGTACGACATCCTGCGTTCCCAGCTCGAGTCCTGGGCTGTTTTTTAGGCTAGCGCTAAGCGACCAACTTCTGTTCCACTCAAGTTTCTGACAAGCTTGGCATCTTCAATAAAGCAGGGTAGGAACATTGTTTTTCATTTCGGGTGCTATTTAACAAAAAAAAAATGCACTCCTTAATCCCATTTCGGGTGCTATTTGGGATTTTTGGGTGCTTTGCCTAACCATTGAAAGTGGTCCCAAATCATTGCTAAAGCCAGCGATTGGTTACTATCATAACGCACACACTGTTTGTGTTCCACAATGCATTGCAAACATCTATTCCACATATATTGCGGCAGTAGTGGTTTTTTCCCCACAAAACGTCCATTTTGGCTGCGCAGGGCCTGTTAATAATTGTGTGGAGAGGTTCAAAAACGATACTCCGTCACATGCCGCGGAATGGTAATTCGGTTATCCAACTTGCAGTTACTGCCGGCACACCGCACTGCAAGAATTGTAAGAATGATTTGCACTTCCCATTTCTTCGCTAGTTTAGCCAGTCTTTTCCAGTTTGTACTTCTTTGCTGTCAGGTTTTAGCACTTGTGGACTTTGTACACTGCTCCGCTTCTCGCGAAATTGGATCATAACCCTATCAGCTTATCTACCGCTGAATAGGGTTCAAACGATTATGCCAATAGCGGAATGTTACGGATTACCGATTATTTTTCCTATTCGGTCCCGTTCCGATAAAGATTATTCAAGTCGCAAATTACCGTTCACATGTCATTACATTACGTAAGGCACCTTCCCTGAGTTAAATCCAATCACTAGACCTACAGGGGTATCATAATTCAGTTAATAGTTTCAAGGTCATTACTATCAGATTCCATCTTTTATGCATGCATATGTTTGGTTCCCGTGAGGTAACAAACGATAGACGCCCGCTTTCGAAGATTCGGAAATCTCCGAACCTTGTGATATCATAAGTCGTACGCGCGGGCCAGCTGCACGAGAAGCCTGCAAATACTTTCCCTTGCATACACCGTACACAAACAACAGTGTGTAAATTGTGTTACACAATTGTAGTGCGGTCAACTCAACGTTCGCGTCGCTCTCCACACACACTTAAGGTGGCCACCATACATTCCGTGCGCGTGCCGTTGCGGCGTGCGTGGAAAAACTCCAGTACATAGGCTTAACATTTAGCTACCATCCAACCCATTGCCGCGTCCGTTGACCTCCGTTGGCTATCAGTGTTTGTTTTTGTCAATCGCGCGAGAGCGTTTTCACAGCACTGTCATAAAATAACGGATGGTGGTATGGCGCGCCATTTAGGCATTTTGGGATGCCGTTTGTGTAGGTTTATATTAATTTTACGTGTATAAAGGTGCTTTTCCATGCCGCCGGGCGGAGCGGGCGTTTTAATCATTTCAATAAGCTTAACATAGACCCGCTTCCTTGCACGCGTACGCGGACCGGCGGGTTTTTGCAATGACATTTGACGTTGGCATATACCTACCCTCAGGCATATCGCCAGCCGTTGTCTCGGACATCTAGCTTCTCTTATTTGGATACTTTCACCAGACTCCTCGTGTAAAACGCACATTGACGCACTGTCCCTAGTCATCTACACTAACCGTGAATGCTCTGCATCCGATCTCCAGCTCCTTTATCAGGTGGTAGAAGCACCCTATTGACGGCGCCGCCGTATGATGTCGTGCACCCACCCCTGGGCTTTCTCTTCAACGCTTCGTTTTCGGACGAGCACACTGGCCACCAATCCCAATTCGTATTCCGATAATTCGCGATTTAGTTCGACTGCGCCATGTTTGTCTCAAACACACGAGAAGATGGTTAAATTAAATGCAGGGTTCACGGAAGCATGACGGAACGTATGGATGGCATCTAAAATAATAACGGACACGCAACGTACGCGCAACGCATGTAGGAGCCTAAGACGTCTATGGGGTTTTCCAATTGCCTTTGGTTAAGGAACGACCACGCTAGCGGTAGCTAGCGTTGCCGTCCACTAAAAGGTTGCTGTCCCTGGACTCGCGTAGACCTACTGTACTCAATGCCATGAATGACTTGTTTAGTTCACCAATTTCTCACTGAGTCACCGTGATAATTATTAGTTTTCCCAGATTTTAGCATCATTCACATCAACTTCCCAGCCGTGTCCTTGCTTCGGTTAACCATCCACATCGGGCAATGGTTATGTGGTACACATTCCATTCGTAGTTTTGAGTGGGTCTCATGTCATATGGCAGTGGAAGCGCGATGCACGCATATAACCTAGTTATGTACGGCTGAATGAACGATCGTTTGGCGAGTTTTAATTTATCGGGGAGTGCGGGTTTCGTCTTACATTGTGTCCCATATGGTTTTCGTGTGAAAATGAATTCGATTACGGACGATTGAGTACAAAGCCATCTGGACACACAGCAGCAGCATGATTTATTTCCCACGAATATTTGGGGGCCTTTGGGGCAGTTCCATTTTATGATTTGGTGCCCAATATTTAACGGGTGCGTTTGCTCAATATGTCACTGAATATTCGCACCCCTCTATTCGTTTCAAGTGCTGTTTTGGGAACCTTTCGGGCGGAATCCCACTCCTCACCCCTGTTTTCCGACGCTGCAATAAATATACCCCACAGACCATTATTGTAGTTAGAAAAGTTACAACTTCATTACTTCCCCATATTGGTCTTTGCAGGTGAGAATCAATCGAATATTTAGACCCTGGAATCAGTCAGGAATCTTTATAATTGCCTACAACTGAGTACAATTGTTTTCCTGTGGTTATGTGGTTTCCACTCTAAGATATTATATCATTTAGATTTCTATGGTAAATTTCTTCCATGTGTATCAATCTGAAAGATAGAATCCGCGAAAATGAGGTTCTCTATTCTGAAATGCCACTGAATGCCCAATATATATACGTACAATAGGTTTTGAATGCCTATTGACTTTGTGCGTGTCGGTGGCGATGTGCTAGCTGAATTCCATTGACACTGTGTTGTTGTGACCTTGGTACGGTACTGTCCGAAGGCTATGGCGGGTTTGTTAGAATAATAAATAAGGACTTGGAAGTTAGTCTAACACAAACAGTTTGTTTGTGTCATGGGGCAGATGGTTGTGCGTGTGTCGTAGCGGTAGGTGAGACAGAGTGGGTTGAAGGGCCGGCAGGGGTTGGGGGGTGGGGAGAGTGGGGGAGGATAGAGGGTGTGTGTGGGTGGGGGGGGGGGGAAGAGGTCGGAACCAACTGTTTTTGTTGGTATTTCCTGTGGAGAAGTTGGGCCTGTGCCGTTACGTCGTAGCGTTAGGTAAGACAGAGTGGGTTGAGCCGGATGGGTTTGGGTGGGAGAGCGGAGGAGAGGGTGTGTGTGTATGTCTTGTGGGGGGTGGTGTGTATTGTGGGGGATGGTGTCTGTGTACCAAATGCTGCAAAGGGGCATAACCTAGCTACTCGGGTAGGTTGTGGTTGTATAGGTCCATGGCCATGGGTGTGATTGTTACAATTCGAGAAGACACCGGTTATTTTGCCTTGCTGCGTGAGGGTGTATGTGTGTTTCGGTTTGCATGCTATCAGATGTTTTCTGGAAACCGCTTAAGCGGATTTCGCAATGATTCCTTGAGTATCATTTCGTAAGCGTTGAGGTTGTGTTTCTCGATCTTTTTCAAGTATGTCACCGGTAAAGCGAGTGGGAATTATAATAGTTCACTTACAACGAGGAACTGAAATACAATCTGCACCGAAATTTAGCAACTTACACCCGGTAGCACCTGGTTCCGATAATCGGGGTGATACCTGCAAACTCTTGAGTATTGCGGTGGAAAGGCGCATCATAAGTATGTTATGCATGGCTTCAACAGGTGGGGACGGGGAGAACATGTCCGCCCCCCCCCCCCCGCTTTTTGACATGCTCCCATTGACTTTACATTTTTCACACATTTTGAAATGTGGTCCATACCCCCTCCCCCCCCCCCCCCCCCAACCTTTGAGAGGGTGGTGACGCCTCATGATGTGATGTATCATGTTTCACACTAAATTAGTCAAAATATCTCGATTTGACAAATCACCAACCGTATCTTTCTTTTTTACTCTGTGCTTAGCCGGTTTCCTGGATTTCCGACGTTCTCTGGTGACCGTAGATGGCCTTGAATGATTT
The DNA here is from genome assembly GCA_026419785.1 of Sclerodactyla briareus. Lineage (NCBI taxonomy): Eukaryota > Metazoa > Echinodermata > Holothuroidea > Dendrochirotida > Sclerodactylidae > Sclerodactyla > Sclerodactyla briareus. Next base: position 16,766 of record JAODTK010002366.1, on the reverse strand, counting down.
TTGAGCTAACACTAAAATATGGGGTAACCTACCCATTTGACTTCATCCATCCATAGGTAAGTTATCGTGGTGTGTCAAAGCGTCAGAAATACACACCTACACACGTACACATGCACGCACAAACACGTCCGCCATGCTACATATAGTTTCATGACCAAGTTTTTTATGAAGAAAATTCAAATTTGCAATTTCAATCCTCATGTGACCACGATTCCTCTCACTGCTCTCGGCACCAGATGTTTCCAGCGGCGGCGGAGACGCCAACGGCGCTACACACCCGAAACTCAACCAACTCCGGACAGCGCACCATGGACATAGTGTCATAGAAACCATTGTGTATTTTTGGACAGTGGCGGAGTTATAAACATTGTAATATCTCATCGGTCCCGAATGCCAGAAGAGATAATGTAGTCAGTTTGTAGTTTGACGTGTGCAGAACCATGGAATTTAGAATTCATCCTCCCACCACCGTTTAATTGTACGGCAGGGGCGGCAGTATCTATTGAAACCCGAATGCATACACCTTCCGTGACATTATTATAATTTTGAAATTATATTAATGTCATTCGAGTTGAATTTACTTAATTCAAGCGTCTCCGCCCTGAATGCCCATTGAGTTTGTACGGTCTCATCAGGGCGGCTTCCAACTATACTATATAAACCCATTCGTGTATATTTTTAGACGGGGGCTTCATTATACTAGTGCCAACAAATATCATACGTCGTCATTTACATTATTATTGTATTTGGGAGTCTATATCACTTCTTGGTGGAAATTGTTTTTGAATGTTGGTGTGTTGGTCTGTTATAGCGCCACCAATTTGGTTCAACGGTCCGTCTTAATGCCAATGGACTTTGTATGGGCACGTACTTTTGTCAATCAAGACCGCAAAAGGCATATCCTCGTGTCCATTTCTGTAAAATTATAAATGATGGGAGTGAAAATTGTCAGGGGGATACTATTCGCGGAACTAATTGCTATTCGACTGTTTCCTTCAAATTCGGTATGTATCAATGTTCATAAAGTGAAACCCAGCACCCGCGCCTTGCTGAATGCCTATTGAGTTTGTACGTGTGCAGAACCAGGGCATTTCAGACTTACCATCCCCCACACCGTATAGATCGCCAGTAGGTGGGCGGCATTATACTATTGAAAAACTATTGTCATACAACCTCCTTGACAGTCTGTATATATTTTGAAGTCTATATCACTTCGAGAGTGAATTTATTTGAATCATGCGTCCGCTGAATGCCTATGATTTGTACGGGGCTCATCAGGGCCGGTTTCAACTATGGTATATCCACCCAGTCCGTGTAGATTGTATGGCATGGGCGTCATTTACTAAGAGTCAACAAATATCATACACCCTGGACATTCATTAATTTATTTTGAAGTCCCCAAATCACTTCTTGGATGGAATTTTGGAATGGTGTGTGTCTGTTATCGCGCCACCAATTTGGTTCAACGGGTCCGTCTGAATGCCAGTTGACTTTTGTACGTGCAAGGTACGTTTTTCAATCAAGAACCGCATACAGGCATATCCTCGTGGGCCATTCTTAAAATTATGAATAATGGAGTGCCAGTTCTTAGGGGGGAATATCATTCGCGGAACTAATTCTTTCGATGGTTTCCTTCAAATTCCGTCCATATCAATTGTTCATGTGAACCCCACACCGCGCCTGGCTGAACCTATTTAGTTTGTACGTATGCAGAATCAGTCCGGTTTGGAACTTACTATCCGCCACTCTCCGTGTATAGTGTAACGAAGGGGCGGCAGTATACTATTGAAAACCGAATGTCATACACCTCTGTTACATTCATTATATATTTTGAGCCCTATACCACTTCGCGATTGAATTTCTTTAATTCCCTTGGGCGTCCTCCGCCTTAATGCCTATTGAATTTGTAGGTGGGCTTAATCAGGGCGGGTTCAACTATACTATATCCCCCGTTCTCTGTAAATTGTATACAGGGGCTTCAGTATACTTGTTAAAAGTTATCAACAAAATATCATACAATCGTCTGTGAACCTTTCTTAATTACTTTGAATTCTATACCACTTCCAGATGAACTTTTCGAATGGTTTGTGGGTCTGTTTATAGCGCCACCAATTTGGTTCACGGGTCCTTCACTGAAAATGCCAATTGACTTTATTGTAGCGGGCATGTAAGTGTTCATCAAAACGGCATGACGGCATATCCTCGTGTCCATTCTTAAATTATGAATGTTATAGTGAAAATTATTAGGTAAATGATAATTGGCTGGACTATTTGTCCTATTCGACCGGTTCCTTCAATTCGTCAAGTATCAAATGTGTTTCCTGGAAACTTGCCCCGCGCTGGCTTGAATGCCCATTGGGTTGTACGTGTGCAGAACCAGGCCAGTTTAGAACTTACTATCCGCCCACTCCGTAATATTGTACGGCAGGTGCGGCAGTATACTATTGAAACGAATGTCATACACCCCCCGTGGCATTTATTATATATTTTCAATCTTATCACTCTCGAGATTGACTTTATTAATTCATGAGTCTCCCTGATGCCTATTGAGTTTGTACGTGGGCGTAACCAGGGCAGCTTCAACCATAATATATCCACCCATTTCCGTGTAGATTGTATGGCCGGGGGCTTCAGTATACTAGTGCAACAAATATCATCGCCTTCTGTGACATTTACTAATTACTTTGAAGTCTATTCCACTTCTAGATTGAAATTTTGGAATTTATGGAGTCTGTTATAGCGTCACCATTTTGGTTCAACGCGTCCGTCGAAATGCCAATTGACCTTGCACGTGCAAGGTAAGTTTTCATCAAAAGAACTGCATAAATGCATATCCTCTGGCCATTCTTCAAAATTTATGAATGATGAGTCAGAGTAAAATTATTAGGGGGGGAATAATAATTCGCTGGAACTAATTGTCTATTCGATGGTTTGCTTCAAATTCGGTATGTTCAATTGTTCATGGTGGAAACCCAGCACCGCGCCTGGCTGAATGCCTATTGAGTTTGTACGTTTGCAGAACCAGGGCAGTTTAGAACTTACTATCCTCCCCCTCCGAATATATTGTGGGGGGGGGGGGGGGGGGGGGACGGCAAGGGCGGCAGTATACTATTGAAAAACGATATCCTTACACCCTCCGTGAAAGTTATTATACCATTTGAGTCTATATCACTTTCGGATTGATTATTTATGTATGCGTCTCGCCTGAAGGCCTATTTTAGTGTGTACGTTGGGCTCAAATCAGGGCGGTTTCAACTATATTATATCCACACCCTCTCCGGTAGTTTGTATGGCAGGGGCGTCAGATTATTATTCAGCAAATATGCATACATAGTCGTGCCCTTTCAATAATTACTTTAAATCTATATCCTTCTAGGTTGAAATTTGGAATGTGTGTTGGGTCTATATAGCGCTCACCCATTGGTTCACGTGTCCGTCTGAATGCCAATTGTTTTGTGCGGGCCGGTCAAGTTAAGTTTTCAATCAAGAACCGCACAAATGCATATCCTCGTGTCCCGTCTTTAAAATTATGAATGATTGGAGTGAAAATAATTAGGGGAATAATAATTCGCGCGAACTAATTGTCTATTTCGACGGGTTTCCTTCAAATTCGTCAAGTAATCGAAATTTTTTCATGTGAACCTAGCACCGCGCTGGCTGAATGCCATTGCGTTTGTACGTGTGCAGAACCATGGCAAGTTTAGAACTTACTATCCTCCCACTCCGTTTATATTGTACGGACGGGGCGGCAGTATACTATTGAAAAACTAATGTCATACACCTCCGTGGCATTCATTAATATTTTCAAGTTTATAGCACTTCGAGATTGAATTTATTAAATTCATGCGTCTCGCCTGAATGCCTATTGAGTTTGTAGTGGGCTTATCAGGCAGCGTCAACTATAATATATCCTCCCATTCCGTGTAGATTGTATGCAGGGGCTTCGTATACTAGTGTCACAATGTCATACCTCGTCGGTGACATTTATTAATTACTTTGAAGTCTTTACCCCTTCAGATTGACATTGTGGAATGTGGTGTGTGAGTCTGTTATAGCGCCCCCAATTTGGTTCAACGGGTCCGACGAAATGCGCCAATTGACTCTGACCGGTAAGGTAAGTTTTCATCAGACCCCTGAAAGGCATATCCTCGTGTCCATTCCTTTGTTAAATTATGAATGATGAGAGTGAAAATATTAGGGATAAATTCGCGGGAACAATTGTCTACTCGACGGTTTCCTTCAAATTCGTCAAGAATCGCAATGTTTCAATTGTGAAACCTACACCCCGCGCCTGGCTGAATGCCCCTTTGAGTTTGTACATGTGCAGAACCAGGGCAGTTGAGAACTTACTATCCTCCCACTCCGTATATATTGTACGGCAGGTGCGGCAGTATACTATTGAAAAACGCATGTCTAAACCTCCGTGGCATTCATTATATATTTTTCAAGTTATATCACTCCGAGATTGAATTTTATTTCATTCATTCTTCTCGCCTGAAATGCCTATTGAGTTTGTACGGGCTATCAGGGCAGCTTTTCAACTATAATATATCCACCCATTCCGTGTAGAAGTGTATGCAGGGGCTCAGTATAACTAGTGTCCAATATCATACATCGTCTGGTGACATTATTAATTACTTTGACGTCTATACCACTTCAATATTGAAATTTTGGAATGTGTGTGTAATTCTGTTTATAGCGCCACCAATTGGGTTCAACAGGTCCGTCCTGAATGCCCAATTGACTTTTGCACGAGCCAAGGTAAGTTTTTCGTTCAATAACCGCATAAAGGCAGATCCTCGTGTCATTCTTTAAAAAAATTATGAATATGGGAGTGAAAAAATTAGGGGGAATAAAATCCGGAAACTCATTTTCTATCGATGGTTTCCTTCAATTCGGTATGTATCCGTTGTTATGGTGAAACCCAGCACGCGCCTGGCTGAATGCCTATTGAAGTTTGTACGTGTGCAGAACCAGGGCAGTTTAGACCTATCCGCCACTCCGATATAGTGTATCTGCAGGGGCGGCAGTATACTATTGAAAAACGGTTGTCATACACCTCCGTGACTTTATTTTATATTTTGAAGTCCTATATCACTTCGAATTGAATTTATTTTATTCCATGCGTCCGCCTGATGCTATTGAGTTTGAACGGGGTCTCAATCAGGGCGGTTTCACTTATATATCCACCCGTTCCGTTAGTTTGTATGGCAGGGGCTTCAGTTGACTAGTGTCAACAAATGCATACATCCGTCGGTGACAGTCCAATATGACTTGAAGTCTTATCACTTCTAGGTTGAAATTTTGGAATTGGTGTGTGGGTCTGTTATAGCACCACCAATCGGTTCAACGGGTCTGACTGAATGCCATTTGACTTTGCACTTCAAGGTAGTTTTCAATCAAGAACCGATAAAGGCATACTTGTGTCCATTCGTCTAAACTTATGATGATGGGAGTGAAAAATTATTATGGGGATGATAATTCGCGGGAACTAATTGTCTATTCGCCGGTTCCCTCAAAATTCGGCATAATCGAATGTGTTCATGTGAAACCCAGCCCCGCGCCTGGCTGAATGCCTATTGAGTTTGTACATGTGCAGAACCAGGGCAGTTTAGAACTTCCTATCCTCCCACTCTCCGAATTATTGTACGAAGGGGCGGCAGTACTATTGACCAACGAATGTCCATACACCCTCCCTGGCATTATTATATATTTCGAGTTGTATTCACTTCGAGATTGATTTATTTAATTCCAGCGTCTCGGGCCTGAATGCCTATTGAGTTTGTACGTGGGCTTATCAGGGCAGCTTCCTATAATATATCCACCCATGTCTTGTAGGTTGTATGGCCTGGGCTTCAAGTTAAGCTAGTGGTCAACAAATATCATCCATCGTCGGTGACATTTATTAATTACTTTGACGTCCATACCACTCACGATTGAAATTTTTGGAATGGGGTAAGTCTGTTAGAGCGCCTCCAATTTGGTTCAACGGGTCCGTCTATGCCATTGACTTTGCGCGTGCAAGGTAAGTTTTCATTCAAGAACCGCATAAAAGCATATCCTCGTGTCCCATTCTTTAAATATGATGATTGGAGGTGAAAATTAGGGGGAATAATAATTTCGGCGGAAACTAATAGTCTATTCGATGGTTTCCTTCAAATTCGGTAGTTCAAGTTGTTCCTGTGAAACCCATCACCCCGCGCCTGGATGAATGCCTTATGAGTTTGTACGTGTGCAGAACCGGGGCAGTTAGAACTTTACTATCCTCCCCACCCGTATATATTGTACGGTGGGGGGCATTATACATGAAAACGAATGTCATACACCTCCTCCGTGACATTTATTATATTTTTGAAGTCTATATAATTCCAAATTGATTATATATTCATGCTCCTCGCCTGAATGCCTATTGAGTTTGTACGTGTGCTTAATCAGGGCAGCTTCAACTATGAAAGATATCCACCCGTTCCGTGTAGATTTTATGGCAGGGGCTTCAGTATATTAGTGTCAACAAATGTCATACATCGTCGGTGACATTTATTAATTACTTTGAAGTCTATACCACTTCAAGATTGAAATTTTGGAATGTGTGTGTGAGTCTGTTATAGCCCCACCAATTTGGTTCAACGGGTCCGTCTGATGCCATTGACTTTGCACGTGCAGTAAGTTTTCAATCAAGACCGCAAAGCATATCCTCGTGTCCATTCTTCAAAATTATGAGTGATGGGAGTGAAAATTAATAGGGGGAATAATAATTCGTGGAACGAATTGTCTATTCGATGGTTTTTTCTTCAAATTCGGTATGTATCAATTGTTCATGTGAAACCCAGCACCGCGCCTGGCTAATGCCTATTGAGTTTACGTGTGCAGAACCAGGCCAGTTTAGAACTTACTATCCTCCACTCCGTATACATTTTACGGCAGGGGCGGCAGTATACTATTGAAAAACGGTTGTCATAATGACACCTCCGTGAAATTTTTATATATTTGAAGTCTATATCACTTCGAGATTGAATTTTATCTAATTTATGCGTCTCGCCCTGAAAAAATTTCCTATTGAGTTTGTACGTGGCTTCAATCAGGGGCGGTTTCACTATATTATTCCCCACCCGTCCGTGTAGTTGTAGGTCGGTCCGTCAGTTTACTAGTGGCAACCACATAGCATACTCGTCGGTGACAATCCATTAATTACTTTGAAGTCTATTTCACGTCTAGTTTGAAATTTTGGAATTGGTGTGTAGGTCTGTTATAGCACCACCAATTTGGGTCAACGTGTCTGACCGAATGCCAATTGACTTTTGTTGCACTGCAAGGTAGTTTTTCAATCAGAACCGCATAAAGGCATATCCTTGTGTCCATTCTTTAATTATGAATGATGGGAGTGAAAATTATTATGGGGAATAAAAATTCGCAGATATTGTCTATTCGTGGTTTCTTCAATCCGGTATGTATCAATTTGTTCATGTGAAACCCATCACCGCGCCTGCTGAAATGCCTATTGAGTTTGTACTGTGCAGGACCAGGGCAGTTTAGAACTTATTATCCTCCATCCGTATATATTGTAATGCAGGGGCGGCCGTATACTATTGAAAAAAGCGAATGTCATACACCTCCGTGACCTTAATTATATATTTTGAAGTCTATATAACTTCGAGATTGAATTTATTTATTCATGACGTCTCGCCTGAATGCCCTATTATTAGGTTTGTACGTGTGGCTTATCAGGGCAGCTTCAACTATAATATATCCACCCATTCCGTGAATTGGTATGGCCGGGGCTTTCCGTATCTAGTGTCAACAAATCTCATACATCGTCGGTGACATTTATTATTACTATTTTGAGATCGTTATACCACTTCAATATTGAAATTGGTTGGGAATGTGTGTGTGAGTCGGTTATAGCCCAACCAATTTGGTTTCAACGGGTTTCCGGTGCTGAATGCCAGATTGACGTTGCGACGTGCAAGGGTGGTCGCTTTTTGGCGATGCGGGGTCGGGAACGTCGAGGTCGGCAAAAATAAGTCTATCCTCGAATGTATAGGATCCATTCCTTCAAAAGGAGGAAAAATCGACAATAAAAGAACAGTGAACATAAAAATTAGGGTGAATAATATTCGTGGGACGATGTGAGTTAGTCCTATTCTAGGGTGTTTTTTCTCAAAATGAGTAAATCATAAAAGTATGTAGCCAATGGTTCATTTTAAACCCAGCAGGGGGGGGGCGTCGGAGTGGCCTGGCTGAATGCGATTGAGTTTGTACGGTGGGCAACCAAAAGGCAGATAACTCTAACAGAAACTTACTATCCTCCCACTCCGTATATATGTAACGGAAAAAAAAAAAGGGGCGGCAAGTATACTATTGAAAAACGAATGTCATAGGGGGGGGGGGTGACACCTCCTGACATTATTCTATATTTTGAAGTCTACAATCACTCACTTCGAGATTGATTGATTTAATTCATGCGTCTCGCTGAATGCCTATTGTTTGTACGCGGGCTTAATCAGGGCAGCTTCAACTATAATATATCTCCTCATTCCGTGTAGATTGTATGCAGGGGCTCCAGTATTAAAACGCTAGTGTCAACAAATAATACATCGTCCGGTGATTATATTACTTTGGAGTCTTACTCACTTCAAAATTGAAATTTGGAATGTGTGGTGTGAGTCTGTTATAGCGCCCCAATTTGGTGTGCAACGGGTCCGTTCTCGACGTGCCATTTACTTTGCACGGCAAGTCAGTTTTCAATCAAAAACCGCATAAAGGCAATCCTCGTGTCCGATGGGGAGGTCTGTTGCAAAATTATGAATATGAGAGTGACCGCTAATTTAATTGTAACTATAATTCGGGAGGCATAGTGCTTAAATGGTCTTTGCGATGGTTTTTCTCAAATTCGGTATGTAGAAATACGAAAATGTTCAGGAGGAAAAGCGGAAGTGAAACCCAGCCGCGCGGGGCCTGCTGAACTGCCTCTTGAGTTTGTACGTGTTCGAACCAGGGCAGTTTAGAACTTCCTATCCTCCCACTCCGATATATGTACGGCAGATCGGCAGTATACTATTGAAAAAACGCATGTCATAACACCTCCTGGGCATTTTTATATATGTCGAGTTTTATATCACTTGAGATTGAATTTATTTAATTCATGCGTCTAGCGATGCCTATGTGAGTTGTACGTTGCTTAATCAGGCGGTTTCATCACTTATTTATCCCCCGTTCCGTGTAGATTATGCAGGGCGTCTTTACTAGTGGTCACCAATTAGCATACATCGTCGGTGACATCCATTAATTACTTTTGAAGTCTATATCACTTCTAGTTTGAAATTTTGGAATTGGTGTGTGGGTCTGTATAGCACCACCAATTTGGTTCAATGGTCTGACTGAATGCCAATTAACTTTGCACGTGCAAGGTAAATTTTCAATCAAGAACCGCCTAAAGGCATATCCTTGGGTCCCCTTCTGTTAAATTATGAATGAATGGGAGTGGAAATTATTTGGTGCATAATATTCGCGGAACAATTGTCTATTCGATGGTTCCTTCAAAGTCGGATGTATCAAGTGTTCATGTAAACCCAGCACGCTCCTGGTCTGAATGCCTATTGAGTTTGTACGGTGTGCAGAACGGGCAGTTTTAGAACTTGTACTATCCTCCCACTCCGTATAATGTACGCAGGGGCGGCAGTATACAATTGAAAAAACGAATGTCATACCCCTCCGTGACTTTATTCTATATTTTTGAAGTCTATAATATCAACATAAAATCGGGTTGAATTTATGTTAATTCATGCGTCCTCGCCTGAATGCCTATTGAGTTTGTACGTGGGCTTATTCAGGGCAGCTTCAACTATAATCTATCCACCCATTCCGTGTAGATTGGATGGCAGGGGCTTCAGTATATTAGTGTCAACAAATGTCATACATCGTCGGTGACTTTATAATTACTTTGGAGCGATACCACTTCAATATTGAAATTTGGAAGGTGTGTGAGTCTGTTATAGAGGCGCCAACACCATTTGGTTCACGGTTCCGTCTGAATTCCAATTGCTTTGGACGGAAGGTAAGTTTTTCATTCAAGAACCGCATAAAGGCCTATCCTCGTGTCATTCTTCCAAAATTATGATATGATAGTGAAAATAATTAGGGGAATAATAATTCGCGGGGAACTACTTGTCTATTCGACTGGTTTTTCTTCAATTCGGATGTATCAAATTGTTCATAGTGGAAACCCAGCACCGCCCTGGCTGAATGCCTATTGAGTTTGTAACGGTGCAGAACCAGGGCAGTTTAGAACTTACTATCCTCCCACTCCGAATAATAGGTACGGCAGGAGCGGCAGTATACTATTGAAAAACGACATGTCATCACCTCCCGTGGCATTTATTATATATTTTCGAGTTTATATCACTTCGATATTGAATTTATTTTAATTCATGCGTCTAGCCGAAAATGCCTATTGAGTTTGTACGTTGGCTTGAATCAGGGCTGTTTTTCAATTCTATTATATCCTCCCGTTCCGTGTAGATTGTATGGCTGGGGCTTCAGTTGTACAGTGCCAACAAATAGCATACAACGTCGGTGCATCCATTAATTACTTTGAAGTCTATTCCACTTTCAGGTTGAAATTTTGATTGGTGTGTGGTCTGTTATAGCACACCAATTTTTCAACGGTCTGCCGAATGGCCAATTGACTTTGCACGTGCAAGTAAATTTTCAATCAGACCCCATAAAGGCATACCTTGTGTCCATTTTTAAAATTATGAAGATGGGAGTGAAAATTATTATGGGGCATAATATTCCGTCGAAACTAATTGTCTATTCGATGGTTTCCTTCAAATTCAGTATGTATCAAGTTGTTCATGTGAACCCAGCACCCGCGCCGGGCGAATGCCTATTGATTTTGTACGTGTGCAGAACCAGGGCAGTTCAGAACTTACTATCCTCCCACTCGGTATATATTGTACGGCGGGCGGCAGTATAACTATTGAAAAACGAATGTCATACACCTCCGTGACAATTATTTATATTTTGAAGTCTATATATTGAATTGAATTTATTTAATTCATGCTTTCTCGCCTGAATGCTATGCGTTTGTACTGGGCGTAATCAGGCAGCTTTCACTATATATATCCTCCCATTCCGTGTAGATTGTATGGGCGGGGCTTCATATACTATTGTCACAAATATCAACATCGTCGGTGACATTTATTAATTACTTGGAGTCTATACACTTAAAGAATTGAATTTTGGAATGTGTGGTGAAGTCTGTATAGCGCCACCATTTTTGCGCAACGGGTTTCCGTCCTGAATGCCAATTGACTTTGCACGTGCAAGGTCAGTTTTTCATCAAGAACCGCATAAGGCATATCCTCGTGTCCATTCTTCAAATTATGAATGTGAGAGTGAAAATAATTAGGGGAATAATATCGCGTGAACTAATTGTTCTATTCGCTGGTTTCTTCAATTCGGTATGTATCAAAATTGTTCATGTTGAAACCCCAGCCCCGCCTGGCTGAATGCCTATTGAGTTTGTAACGTGTGCAGACCAGGCCAGTTTTAGAACTTACATCCTCCCACTCCGTATAATTTTACGGCAGGGGTCGGCAGATAACTATTGAAAAACGAATTTCATACACCTCCGTGAAATTTATTATATTTTGAAGTCTATATCACTTCTAGATTGAATTTTATTTAATTTATGCTCTCGCCTGAATGCCTATTGTTTTGTACGTGGCTTTATCAGGGCAGCTTCACTATTAATCTATCCACCCATTCCGTGTCGATTTATGGCAGGGGGCTTCAGTATCTAGTGTCCACATATCATACATCTTCGGTGACTTCAGTAATTACTTTGACGTCTATACCAATTCCAAAGATTGAAGTTTGAATGTGTGTGTATGTCTGTTATAGCGCCACCAATTTGGTTCAACGGGTCCGTCTGAATGCCAATTGACTTTGCATGTGCAAGGTAAGTTTTCATTAGACCGCATAATACAGGATACCTCGTGTCCTTCTTCCAAAATTATGAATGATGATAGTGACAATAATTAGGGTGAATAATAATTCGCGGGAACAATTGTCTACTCTACAGCACAGTGTTTTCGTCAAATTCGGTAATTCTCCAAATTGTTCATGTGAAACCCAGCACCGCGCCTGGGAATGCCTATTGAGTTTGTACGTGGGCAGAACCAGGGCAGTTTAGAACTTACTATCCTCCACTCCCGGAGTTATATTTTCGGTAGGGGCTGCAGTATACTATTAAAAACGAATGTCATACACCTCCGTTAAATTTATTATATCTTTTGACGTCTATATCACTTCGAGATTGAAGTTTATTTATTATCGTCTCGCCGAATGCCTATTGAGTTTGTACGTGGGCTCAATCGGGCGTTTTCACTTTTATTATATCCACCCCGTTCCGGTAGTTTGTATGGCAGGGGCGTCAGATTACTAGTGTCAACAATAGCATACATCTTCGTGACATCCATTAATTACTTTAAGTCTAGATCACTTCTAGGTTGCATTTTGGAAATTGGTGTGTGGGGTCTGTTATAGCACCACCAATTTGTTTCAACGGGTCTTGACGACTGCCAATTGACTTCGCCCGTGCAAGGTAGGTTTTCAATCAAGACCGCATAAAGGCATATCCCCGTGTCCATATCTTCAAAATTAATGATGATAGTGGAAATAATTAGGAGGAATAATAATTCGCGGAACTAATTGTCTATTCATGGTTTTCTTCAAATTCGGTTATGTATCAAATTGTTTCATGTGAACACCAGCACCGCGCCTGGCTGAATGCCTATTGAGATGTACTGTTCGAACCAGGGCATTTAGAAATTACTACCTCCACTCCGTATTATATTGTACGGCAGGCGCGGCAGTATACTATTGAAAAACGAATGTCATACACCTCCGTGAAGTTTATTATATATTGAGGTCTATATCACTTCGAGCTTGAATTTATTTAATTTAATGCGTCTCGCCTGAACTGCCTATTGAGTTTGTACGTGGGCTCAATCGTCGGTTTCAACTATAATTATTCCACTCCCGGTCCGTGTCGATTGTATGGCGGGCGTCAGTTTAACTAGTGTCAACAAATAGCATACCCGTCGGTGTACTCCATTATTACTTTGATGTCTATATCACTTCTAGGTTGAAATTTTGGAATGGTTGTGTGGGTCTGTTATCAGACCAACCATTTGTGTTCAACGGGTTGACTGAATGCCAATTGACTTGTACGTGCAGGGTAATTTTTCAATCAGAACCGCTAAGGCATATCCTCGTGTCCATTTCCTCAAAATTTATGAATGATGGAGTGACAATAATTAGGGGGAATACTAATTGCGTGAACTAATTGTCTAGGTTCGATGGTTTTCTTCAAATGTCGGGGGGGGGGTTATATAAAATTGTCATGTGAAACCCAGCACCCGCGCACTGGCTGAAATTCCTATTGATTTTGTACGTGTGCAGAACCAGGCCAGTTTAGAACTTACTATAACTCCACTCGTTATTGAACGGCAGGGGCGGCAGTAGACTATTGAAAACGAATTTCATACACCTCCGTGAAATTATTAATATATTTTGAAGTCTATATCACTTCGAGATTGAATTTATTTATTTATGCGTCCCGCCTGCATGCCTATTGAGTTTGTAAGTGGGCTTAATCAGGGCAGCTTCAACTATAATTATCCACCCCATTCCGTGTAGATTGTATGGCAGGGGCTTCAGTAATACTATGTCAACAATATATACATCGTCTGTGACATTACTTTGACGTCTATACAATTCCAGATTGAAATTTTGGAATGTGTGTGTAAGTCTTTATAGCGCCACCATTTGGTTCAACGGGTCCGTCTGAAATGCCAATTGACTTGCACGTGCAAGGTAATTCAATTAAAAACCGCATAAAGGCATATCCTCGGCCATTGAGGAGCAATACTATCAAAATGATTAATGATTAGAGTTATAAAATAATATAGAAGAAGTAAATAGATCAATTCGCGGGAACTAATTGTCCTATTCGATTGATTCTCAAATTCGTTCATTAATTATCAAAAGAATTATAAATTTCTAAAGTATCAGAACCCTCACCGCGCCTGAAATGCTTATGCCTATAGGAGTTGTACGTGGTGCAGAACCAGGCAGTTTAGAACTTACTTCCTCCCACTCAAACCTATCAATATAGTGTACGGCAGAATATGAGTGCAGTATACTATGAATAAACGATGTCCCATACACCTCCGTGAAATTTATTATAGTATGTGTTGAAGTCGATACACTTCGAAATCCATTATGATTTCAATTTATTGCGTCCCTCGCCTGAATGCTATTGAGTTTGTACGTGCCTTAATCAGCGCTTCAACTATAATATATCCACCCATTCTGGGTAGATTGTCTGGCAGGGCTGCAGTATACGTGTCACTATATCATACATCGTCGTGACATTTATTAATTCCTTATTTGACGTTATACCAATTCAAGATTGAAAATTTTGGAATGTGTGTGTATGTCTGTTATAGCGCCACCATTTTGGTTCAACGGGATCCGTCTGAATGCCAATTGACTTTGCACGTGCAAGGTAAGTTTTCAATTAAGAACCGAATAAAGGCATATCCTCGTGCCATTCTCAAAATTTATGGAATGATGAGAGTGAAAAATAATTAGGATGATAATAATTTCGCGGGAACTAATTGTCTACATGGTTTTCCTTCTTCAATCGGGTATGTATCCATTGTTCTGTGAAAACCCAGCCACGCGCTGTCTGAATGCCTAGTGATTGTAACGGTGGCAGAACAGGCAGTTTAGAACTTACCATCCTCCCACGCACGTATAACCTTTTAGGCAGGGGCGGCAGTATACTATTGAAAAACGAATGTCATACACCGCCGTGAAAATTTATTATATTTTGAAGTCTAGATCACTTCGAGATTGAAAGTTATTTAATTTATCGTCTCCCTGAAGCCAGTGATTTGTAACGTGGGCTTAATCAGGGCCGCTTCAACTATAATATATCCACCCATTGCGTGTAGATTGATGGCAGGGGGCGTCATTTACTGTGTCACCAAATGCATACATCGTCGGTGACTCCATTAATTACTTTGAAGTCTATATCACTTCTAGGTTGAAATTTTGGAATCGGTGTGTGGGTCTGTTATAGGCACCACCAATTTGGTTCAACGGGTCTGACTGAATGCCAATTGACTTTGCACGTGCAATGTAAGTTTTCAATCAAGAACAGCATAAAGGCATATCCTTGTGTCCATTCTTTAAATTATGACTGATGGGAGTGAAAAGTATTATGGGTAATAATAATGCGCGGAAACTAATTGTGCTATTCGAGGGGGGGGGGGGCTGGTTTCCTTCAAATTACGTATGTATCACGTTGTTTCATGTGAACCCCTCACCGCGCCTGGCTTGATGCCTATTGCGTTTGTACGTGTGCAGGACCAGGGCAGTTTAGAACTTCCTATCCTCCACTCCGTCAATATATTTGTACGGCAGGGGCCGCAGTATACTATTGAAAACCGAATGTCCTACACTCCGGACATTTATTATATATTTTTGAAGTCTATATCACTTCGGATATTGAATTTATTTATTCATGACGTCTCCGCCTGAAATGCCTATTGCTGTTTGTACGTGGATTAATCATGGCAACTTCAACTATAATATATCCCTCATTCCGTGTATTTTGTATGGCAGGGCTTCATTATACAGTGTCCACAATATCACATCGTCGGTGACATTTATTAATTACTTGACGTCGATAACCAATTCAAGATTGAATTTTGGAATGTTGTGTAAGTCTGTTATAGCGCCCCCAATTTGGTTCAACGGTCCGTCGGAATGCCAATTGACTTTGCACGTGCAAGGTAATTTTTACCCAAAATTAAAGAACCGCATAAAGGCATATTCCTCGTGTCCATCTTCAAAATTAGATGATGAGAGTGAAAATAATTAGAGGAATAATAATTCGCGGGAACATTGTCGATTCGATGGTTTTCCTTCAATTCGTTGTATCAAATTGTTAATGTGAAACCTAGCACCGCGCCTGTCTGAATGCCATTGTTTACGTGTGCAGAACCAGGCCAGTTTAGAACTTACTATCCTCCACTCCGTATATGTGTAAGGCAGGGGCGGCAGTATAATATTGAAAAACGAATGCCCTACACCTCCGTGACTTTAATCTCTATTTTGAGTCCTATATCCTTCGAGATTGAATTTATCTAATTTATGCGTCTCGCCTGAATGCCTATTGAGTTTGTACGTGGGCGCAATCAGGCGGGTTCAACTATATTATATCCCCCGTTCCGTGTAATTGTATGGCAGGGCGTTCAGTTTACTAGTGTAACAAATCGCATCATGCGTGACATCCATTATGACTTTGAAAGTCTATATCGCTTCTAGGTTGAAATTTTTGAATTGTTGTGTAGGTCTGGTTATAGCACCACCAATTTGGGTTTCAACGGGTCTGACCGAATGCCATTGACTTTGCACGTGCAAGTAAAGTTTTCAATCAAGAACAGCATAAAGGCATATCCTTGTGTCCCATTCTTTAAATTATGAATGATGGGAGTGAATTATATGGTAATAATCAATTCGCCGAAACTATTGTCTATTCGAACCGATGGTTTCCTTCAAAAATTCGTTAATGTATCCCAAGTTGTTGCATGTGAAACCCAGCACCGCCCTGGCGGAATGCCTATTGAGTTTGTACGTGTGCAAACCAGGGCAGTTTAAGAACTTATTATCCTCCACTCCGTAATTAT